>AXCO02003046.1:0-25130 GCA_000473525.2 Anopheles melas | reverse complement strand
AGAGAGAGAGAGAGAGGAGGGTTTCGTGTGTCCTGACGGTGGACGAGCGTGCTATGTACAGTGTGCGCGTTGTTTGGGGGAGAGAAAGCGGCTTACAGTACCCCGAGCCCGGTATAAAATGGTCCGGATCGGTCGGAGGGAGGATCATTCAGTGCCTGGCCACGGCCGAGGTCATACACACGGATCGAGCAAATCAGGCGCAAATCAGGGCAAAGGCGTTGCGTGTCGTGAAGGAGTATATTGCAGTGGCATCGAAGTAGACTGTTTGTAAATAGCATTAGTACCGACTGCACACCATCAACGTAGTGGCCTTTGACATTGTGGCGGCGTCAGTCCAGCGTGTGCTGTTGTTTGTTTGTTGCGTGTGAGAGTTTGTGCCCGTGCTTGGCAGTTTTGTGCTCTGTATGTGCCCGGAGTGTGATATGCAAGGATGGCAGCAATTGTTCAACCCGTACCAACCCGCCAGCCGTCCCCAGCCGGTCTCCTGACCACGGTGGCCAGTCTGCCGCCCTCGTACAAGCTACAGTATGGTGAGGTGGCCGGAAGGCCGGTGTCCGCCAACGGCGACAGCCCGTTGGATTTGACCGTGCGCCAAGTGACGACGACGACGGCGACGACGGTGGTGGTGGGTCCAATCACACCCCCCGCCACACCTTCGCCGTTGAAGAAGCGGTACCGCGAGGACAATCAGTTAAACGTGCCGGCGGTGAAGGAGGAACCACTGGCCAAGCGCGCCAAACCGGCCCCGGAGCCGCTCCATACCGACATCAAGAAGGAGCTGGCCACACCGGCCAAAACGGCCAGCCCGAAGAGCGGCCAGCCCGATGGGCCACCGAAAAGTACGAAAAATCCACCCGCCGCGCTGGCCCCGTCCAAGGAGCGGCGCGCCAAAGCCATCCGGAAGCTGAAGTTCGACGAGGAAAACTCATCGCCCGTGTCCGGCACGATCATCATCTCGCTCGAGGAGGCACTGAGCGGTGACACGCCGCGCGAATCGGGCGACATCGATCCGCAGTTCAATCTGGTCGAGGTGTCGGACGAGGTGCGGGCCGAGCTGGCCGCCATCCCGAACGTGATCGGCGGCTACAACTGCAAGCTGTGCCGGTTGGAGTTTGAGGATGCGTTCGGGCTGGCGCAGCACCGCTGCTCCTGCATCGTGCTGCTCGAGTACCGGTGTCCCGAGTGTGGCAAGCGGTTCAACTGCCCGGCGAACCTGGCGTCGCATCGTCGCTGGCACAAACCGCGCGATCAGGTCGGCAAGAAGGGAGGAGGGGCGTCGGCGGCAGCGACCCGTGCGGAACCGAGCAGCGATTCGACCGACTCGGACAGCGGAGGAGCTCAAGCGGGCAAGTTCCGGTGCGTCCAGTGCGACAAAACGTTCAAACGGCCGGCCTACCTCAAGAAGCATCAGCTAACGCACAGCAGACAGGCAGCCAGCAAGCAGGGCGGAAAGGGCGCAACCAAGCAGCAGCCCCGACCGGCAAGCCCGAGCCCGTCCACCGCCCAGTATCGCAGCGAAGACTCGAACCATTCCAACCACTCCAGCCAATCGGTGGAAAGCGGCACAGCAACGTACACTGCTGACAGCAGACAGTCGCAAGTGGTGCCACAAGCAACACCACCACTTGCCATGTTCACCACGCTTGCCTCCGACGATGGTGGTGGTGGTGAGCATGAGTTTGAGGTAGTAAACGCGGCCGGATATTATCAGGGACCGGCGACGGTGACGTTCGTGCGGGAACGTGCCCCATCGGTAGCGTCCTCGTCGGGCCGGGGCAGTGTGGCCCTCGACGACAGTGACTGTGAGGAGGAGCGTACGCTCGTCATCAACGAGGACTACCGGGAGCACGTGCCGGAGCAGGAGGACGAGGACGATGAGATGGAGCGCCAGTACCGGTCGGCCTACTGCGATCGTTTCACCGAGGAGGAAAACCTGGCCGCCGCAGCACTGGCCCGACTGCGCAACGGACCGTCCGTCATTCGCCACACGACGGCACTGGTGGTGTAAAAGTAGTAAGTGGTTAGCTTGTAAGCTTTTTTGAGCGTGTGTGTGTGTGTGTCTAACTCGAGAAGTAAGTAACCCGTTCGTGACACTTTAACGTTCGCGAATGTAGCAGGAGCCTTAGCTTTTTTCTTTCTTCACTCTTTACGAGACTTTTGCGAATTACTGTGCGCTGTACAGGCGGCCACGTGCAGTGTGATGTTCTACATGCCCGCCATACTATTGCCTTCGATAGTTTACGCGTGAGCAGCAGCAGCTTCGTGTTGCGCCTTTCTGTACATTACTTTATCGTACCGAACCCGATTCTACAGCGCCATACCAAAGGATTAGAATTAGGAAAAGGGGCTGAACTCACGCGCCCAGTGAACCCCATTTCACAACCAGTGTTTAAGTTAGTGCGGCCCATTGGGCGAGAGAGAGATATTTGTAGATTTTACTCCAAAGATAACACGAGCAATGCTAGTCAGTTTAGGATTAGGAGTTTAGGACGGAAGCAAAGCTTCACCCCTTTTTAAACTAGTCGTAGTTTTTAGTGTCTCTTTTACTTTCCTTTTTCCCTTTTTTGTCTGACGGAAGTTTCGGTGGCGTGTTTCCTTTTTTTCTTTTTTAACATTTTTCTCGACTATCTTTTTCTATGTCGTTATGTTCTCTACTTTCTTGCTAAGTTTCGATCACTCTTAAGTAAAGCTATTTTTTAACCCTATTCTGCTATTACAGTAAACGGAGAAAAACAAAATCAGGAACTTCCGTCCCTTTTTCAGCCATACTTCTTGTACATTCGAGGTTTGAAGCTTGCAAAGCTGCAAAACCACCAAACCCAAAGATGAGTAAGCATCTAGTCATTCGTGTAAAGTTAGGTTAGGATTGTGTTAATTACACTTTATTTATTATAAATCCTTCGCGTCTATTCTGTGCTCATTCAACGTCAGCTCGCTTCAATGGCGGCGCTACTTGCAATAGTATTGTTTTCAAATTACTATTTCCAACTATCCTCAACCCAAAAATCGCTGAATCGTTGATATGAGCATCGCAGAAAGACCTACAAAGATTTCAAACGACCCTTTCTGTTGAGGGCTGTTGTACAAATACGATCCAGCTATAGAGCAGGATCGTTGCTCGAGATTGAATAATTCTATCGATTGCATAGAAAACGAAATTTGCATATGGTATACGATTTCTGTAACTATATTTTTTGTTTGTGTTTCATTTCAAAAGCAAAGGCTTTCGAATGTTGCCCACCCTGGGGACGGGGCTGGCTGCATTCGAAACGTGCGCTGCAGGTTCGGGAAGTGGCTTTTGCAATCGTGCGAATGAACTGTGCCATATAGGTTAGCTGGCTTGAGGTTCACGCAGTTCACGCAGTTCACTAGCGTTTTTAGTGGCGCGTGAACGTTGTGGATTTTAAAGGATTTTAACTACCAGCAGCACAGCACAACAAATTCATTTTACAATGCGCACAAGTACATAATAGCAAGTAATCGTAATAATGTGTCAGGGTTTAGTTGTTGGTATAAGCGTTTAGTTTAGTGTGCAAGCTCTAGTCAAGGCTTAAACAAATCTGTCTTATTTTCTAGTCATTTGTGTACCAAAGAAAAAAACCTTCAAAGAAGACATTAAAATCTAGTCCAGTTCATCGAACATTCGCATCCCTATCTCTCTCTAGTCCGGAAAGGGCCCATTGCCAAGGGTCATCTAATCCCTTAAGAATAGTGTCAATGGTTGACTGCTTTAAAACTGGTTTAATACATGCCTAGTCATTTCCTAGTCATATTTATCCTATCTATTCTCAAATCAATCAGCTTTCGTAAGATCTCAAATAATTTACAACCCGTCAGGCTAGTTATACCGTGTACATTATATCTAGTCAGGAACACCAAACTCTAATGAACCAAAGAATAGTGTTAATGGCATAAGCTTAGTACCAAAGATAGTATTACATTGCATTTCAGTGTAGGTTTTTAGGATTTAATTTATTTATTTATCGCTAATTTATTTCATCACTAATTTATCGCTAATTTATTTTCCCACTAATGTATGATAATTATTTTCGCGGCGTATTTATGTACTTAAATATTTAACTTAACTTAACTTAACTGAATACTTAATATACTTAACAGAAGGCTTATCGGGTTGTAGAATATCACGTTGCACAGTAATGGTACAATATTGCCTAACGAGTAACGATTAACAATAAGTCAAAGCACTGCAAAAAACGCATACACATCTACATACAATCACATTTTTTTACAAGAAAAGAAAGGAGGATCACACAAGGACTATAAAAGATACAATCGCTTAATATATATCTTGTTGTAGCATGTTGTTAGGAGCTTCTATCATATTTACGAAGAAAGAATGAAAGAAGGAATTTAGTAAGCAGGAAAAAAAAGAAAACGTATTTAAGGTGTGCGGCATCGATACACAACTAAAGGAGCGCGCACACATTGAAGGGGTTACTAAACAAATCAAACATGTGATATTAGGTGAATAAGAAAAAAAAAAACTCTACAAACCCATTATATCATTAACCACACACACAGCGCCGACGTGTTTGGACGTGCTTTATGCTGTATTTATCATTCTTTTAAATAATTTCCCTCCTTTTTCTACGTTTGTTGCATGTCATTCGTTAGTTTTTAAGTCGGCTGCTCTTTCGATAAGACAGCGCGCAACTAAAGCGCAGTCTTGGTGTTTTTTTTTGTCTAAGAAGCATTACAAATGTAAGAACTTATTTTCTTAACAGCACATTATTTTAAGTCGGTTTGAAAGTTTTTTTTATAAAAATGTGAAAACAAAGTACAATAAAGCCAGTGCAAAAAAAATCGCACATTAATGTTGCATTGTTTAATCGATTCAACGATAACATCCGAACTTGTAAATTTTAGCTTTTAATTTATATATTTTATTATTTTATTGTGAACATTCGAATATTTTATTTCCGTTTGAATTTTCACAAGTTTACTTTATGAGACAAACGGTCATTATAGCAGTAAATTTGAAATTGTTCCTACGCGTCAAATAAGATGGCGTTGAAAATTACCTTTGTGCGGAAATTTGTTTACAGGTGTTTTTCTTTTTTTTAGCGAAAATATAAACAATCCCTTTTTATTGAGCAGAAAAAAAATCGCTCGACATCACTATTTTTGTTTAAGCTTTTCGCATTCAAAGTAGCCTGTGCAGTTTTTATTAAATTTCGTTTTAAGAAGACTAGTATTGTACCTAATCTGTTTACTCAATATCAATAGCACAAGAATTCACTGTGTAAGGGAACAGAATGACTAAAACATTCTGATGGTAACATACTAAATGTAGTTTAACAATTCCAAGTACGACGATGATAAATCGGAAAACTATATACGACCCTTCTGTATTGGGAGTGTAGTAGCGCTGCAAGTGGCCTCAAATGCAGTTTCAACATGGTACAGAAACCAGCGACAGAATTGATCGTGTGCGCGATTTTGTACATTTGCTTCTTGATATATTCCTTCTACAAAAACTACGAGCTGAGCAATGGTTAGTAACATTCAGTTCATTTTAGTTTATCTCTTATAACACACACACTTTCTTGTAATGTTTGCATCCCTCAGAAAACTTGTCCAACTATCACAGTCTCGATGCCGGCTGGTCCCTGTTTAACTTCCGACGACGGGATGATTTCGATTGGGAATGGGAACACTATCTTGGATTCGTCCAGCGAAATGGAATATACTTCCTGCTGCACACAATCGTGATGGAGCTTACGCGCCGTTTCTGTGCCAAGCAGGTGTCTACCGTGCTGGCGATCTACGGACTGGTTGTAATCTATAGCATGTACAACTTGCCAGTGCTGGTGGTGATACTAGCGCAAAGCTTATCCTTCTATTACGCGAACCCGCCCAACTACTACCGTCGTGCAGTTTGGATGAAAACGTTCCTATGGATAGCGGTAATTAACTACTTCAAGGTGTGGTATTTTTACGACATGCTAAACGTGCACTTCGGCATCGATAATGACCAGCTGCTCGAGCTGAGTCTGATCACATCGTGGAATGTTATCAAATGTGCCAGCTTCTGTCTGGACAAGGGCGCTGAAGGCCCATCGGCCAAACACTACGCCGTGCGTGACCTACTGGCTTACTTGCTGTACTTTCCGCTGCTACTTATGGGTCCCGCTATCGTGTACAGTCGGTTCAAAACACTGCACAATCATTTTAAGGACGAGCTCGAACCGCACACCCTCCCCGATCGACTGTGGACACTGGCGAAAAGGTTGACGATGGCCTGGTTCTGGACGCTGGTCATGCTGGCAGGACAACACTTTCTGTACGTGAATCTCATCCAGCAGGATCTGGTGCTGTTGCGCCACGTTAACCTTTGGGCACTGTACGGCCTTGGCTTTCTGATGGGCCAGTTTTTCTACATAAAGTACGTGGTGTTCTACGGCGTTGGGATCGCTTTCGGTCGGTTCGATGGAATAGACATGCCAGCGAAACCGATCTGCATCGCCCGGGTAAACCAATACTCGGACATGTGGAAATACTTCGACCGCAGTTTGTACGAGTTCCTGTTCAAGTACATCTACACCGAGCTGTGCACGAAGACGTCCGGGCTTCCGCGCAAAGTTCTAGCCAGCCTGGCCACGTTTGCGTTCATCTACATCTGGCACGGTGTGTTTCTGTTCATTCTCATCTGGTCGCTGATCAATTGGGTGTGCATTTTGTTGGAGCGACTAGTTAATCACTGCACACCCGCCGACAGCCGGTGGCGAGCGATCATCGGCACACACGTGTTCATCCCCTCGGTGCTTTCGAATTTCTTCTTCTTTGCCTCCGAAAGGGTCGGCTTCATCTACCTCGAGCGAACATACACGGAGGGACTAAGCAACTACATTGGCCTGTACGTGGCCTCCTACTGTTTCTACCAAACCGGGCAGCTGGTAAAGATTGAGCAGACGAATCGTGCTAACGAAGCGAAGCGAGTGAATTGAAAATATAACGAAACCGTTTATTGGTGTGCCTACTTCTTGCCTTCCACCATTATAATATGATATCCGAACTTGGTCTTGATTGGTGGATCCGTGTACTTGGGCGCGTTGGTAGTGGAGATCGGTAAGGCAAATGCCGCATCCTGGAACGGTCCCACCATGGCACCGCGAATCTGCCACCCAAGATCGCCGCCCTGGCGTGCCTTGTCCTCGCTGTAGTTGGTCGCCACCACATTAAACGCCTGGCCTTCCTTCAGCTTCTCCAGGGCTTCCATTATTTTGCCCTGCTTTTCGCACAGGATGTGTCGTACCTTTACCGCAGTTCCACCCTTTTTCTCCTTCGCCGCACCTGGAAGTAGGAAACGTGCAATTGTTTACCGTGCGGGCAGTGTTGGTTGACCTGTTTAGTGTGTTACCTTCCTCAGCGCCACCTCCCTTCTTGCCACCGCCTTTGGCTGGGGCTGCTTTTGCTCCTCCTTTAGCATCCTTTTTCGGTGGCATCGTTTGTGTTTGTTTCCAAAACAGTCCTGCCGGTTCCCTGTGCGTTGGGTTTGTTTTCTTTTCTAATCTACCAGCAGCCGGCACGCACGCAATCTGCTGTCATCGGTCGTGTCCTTCGGCAACAAGTCGGTCGTTTTTTGAAGAATGGAACTAAAATATTCGTTGTTTTGTATTATAAAGCATATGTATAGTTTTTTTTTTCGAATATAGTGCAGTGTTTTAATTAATTTTATCTTTTTTAAGACTTTTTTAGAAAAGATTTGACTGCAAGTAACGAACTACACTGTATATCCTTGCGCAGCGAAAGCGCGGTTGACGTTTACCTTCGGCGGCCACACAACCTTCAAAACAAATAAACACGTCGTGTTTTCGGTCCAGCATTTTTTTCGATAATGCTGAACGAAATCCTATACTGACGAGGAAAAACCACCCCAGCAAACGTGTGCTGTATGTAATCGTGAACAGAAAATAGTTTGGTTTCGTTAGAGCAACACAGAATAATTTGCGACACCATGTCTCGCCACCGAAATGTGCGCAACGCTGTCTACGATGGTACGTAATGAACCACCCGATGGGCTAGAGAAAAGCATCCCTGCTCAAGCATTTTATACACTTCCACCGCCCCATCAGATTACGACGATGACGACTATCAGTACGGGCAGTCGGTGGAGGACGATTGTATCTCGCCCACTGACGCCTCGCAATGGATCTACGACCGTGCCAAAGGGCAACAAAGTATGTCCGAATTTCTCGCCAACAATCGCGACATCGAAGAAGAAGACGACGATGAGCTGGCGGCGGAGACGGGTCGCGAAGGCACAGCACACAAAAGGCGCGATTCGGAGGTAAGTCGGAGTATGCTGGGGTTTCCTATACTCACTGAACACTAAATGTTAATTTCTCGCTCGTTCAGTGCTTTCAAATGCCGGAACTAAACGATGAAGATCGCGCACGGTTGATGTCCTGTATGGATGAGATCCGGGATATTGTCGGCGAAACGTGCAGCGACCGGCAAATGGTGGAAGCGATCATGAAGCACGATTACGAATGCAGCAAGGCGCTGGACGAGATACTGAACAGTAACAAGACGCCACCCGCGGCGCTGGGTGCGAAACCCGGCAGCAAACTGACGGCGGGTGATGCGATGGAAAAAGGTAAGATTGGCGTGCTTCGCCGCGGTCACCAATACACTGACAGCGATGAAGATATGATACCGCGCGGCTTGCAGCATTACACCACATGGCACAGTACGGCTGGTGAATTCATTGCATGTTGTGAAATTTTGCAATGAAACTATGGGCAATAATGTGCAATGTTGTATTTTTTACATTTAAATTAATTGTTATTTTATTAATCTGCATTGTGCCTACCAAGTTTTTTTTAAACAAATTTGGCCTTTTTAAAAATACTTTAGTTTGTTTTGCTTCAGTTATGCTTTCATCCAAAAGCATTGTGTTTTTGCCAATGTGCCGGTGTGGTATAAATGCCCGGTATCGATCTCGAAGACGATTCAATTCAATTTCGTACGATATCGTGTGCGCACGTGTACGCTGAAGCAAAGTGCGCCCAAAGCATACTAACGGACGTTCATTTTTAACGCTTCTTTCTTTTCGGTGTCATCTCTCCTGTTTGTGGCCGCTTGCCTTAACACACCTTGGAAACACTTCGGATGGGCATCACAATTGGATTGCTTACGGAAGGTAAGATTTAAAAGCTTCTTCTACTTCTCGGGGAAATTTGGCGCCCAACAATCAGCCTGCTGCATTAGGTTCCGCTCGCTTCGCTCTGCCCAAAGTGCAATTCGGTGCCGTTAGCGGTGGTGTTGGTGGTGGTGGTAGTGGTAGCGGCAATTTAAATGATCTTGTAAAACAGCGCATGAAACAGAACTCGCTAAGTGACCCTCCGGTTGATAAGACCACCACCACCGGGTGTGCCGAAGGTGGGGGGAAGGAAAACAATGAACCCGGCACACCCAAGCAAGCGACCACGCTGGCACAGTTTGCCGCCCTTTCGATCGGTGCAAGCGCTCCCGTGCCGATGAAATCATTTACGAATCTTTCCGATCTGGCCAAACACCATCTTGAATCGAAAGGAACGTCTCCCTCCTTTCCTGCCACTGCCGCTTCGCCAAGATTTGCCGTCCCCCAACTGTTCAAGCAACCGTTCGCGTGCGCTTCCCCCCCAACAGCGGTGGGGGCGGGCGGTGGCGGTTCTACTGCTCCCCCCTCCCAATCCACCGACCAACAGATGCTTGGACAGACCGGTTGGATATTGGACTTGAAATCGGCTCTTATCAAGAAGAAACCCGACGCAACCACTGTTGCAGCAGGCTGTGGCAAAAGCTTAAAGCAAACGGGCACAGCTTCAGTGGACCACATTCAGTACGGTTTCATCGATTGCGATATTACGGAAACGGTGAAACCGACGATCGATGAGTTTTGTACGATCGATGCCAGTGCGGTGCTGGAAAGGGATCTTTCGAGCCACCGCACCTTGACCTCCTCTCCGATGGGCGTTGTGGTTGGCATACGGTACAGGAAGCGAAAGCTTCCGGTGCATGTTTCGCACTACTTTCCAAAGTATACCACCGTCGTGCCGTTTCGATTCGATGTGCCCTCGCCGGATGATGTAGTGCTCGGGCATATCAAGAAATATCGTCCGTAGATTGTAGAAGCACACCGCGGAGCTGATGATGACTGACTGAACGGAGACCGAGGGTGTATAGTGACGATCCGGAGATAAGATGATTGATTTTTCTCCGGCAATAGATAGTGATTAGTATTTGTGTATTGTATTAAACGTTAAATTTCGGTATCTCTTTTCATTAGTTGCTTAAGTTTTAATAAAATAAACTATTTTTGTATGTCCCATTAGAAGAGATCGTCGTACGAAGGAACACTACAGTTGGTTTATTTCGCTATACTTTATACATTTCACCCTTTCTTCAACTGTGCGCACACGATGGAATGTTTCAGGTATTGGTGAACGTTTGCTGGAACGCTCGGAGAAGAAGCTTCAAGCTGCTGGCCGCAACGTACCGATCATCGTCGCAACGCCCTCAGCCGACGTGCGCCCTTCGAACGATGCAGCCTCGACCGTGATCATAACGCCCAGCGCATCGGTGGCGAAGAAAACGCTCGCCTTTGAGGTGACCAGCAGCCCCCGGATGCAGTCACCCAGTGCGTCCGGACGCAATACGCCCGAAATTACCGAGGAAGCCGCCCGACAGCAGCAGCAGCAGCAGTCGTTCAAATCCACCCCGAAGGAACCGTCGCGGAATGCGAAGGAGCTGTTTGGCAAGGAACGGGGCGATCGGAAGGATCACATCCACATGGTGGTGATTGGGCACGTGGATGCGGGCAAGAGCACACTGATGGGCCATTTGCTGTACGACACGGGCAATGTTTCCCAGCGCATCATGCACAAACACGAGCAGGAGAGTAAAAAGCTCGGCAAATCGAGCTTCATGTATGCCTGGGTGCTGGACGAAACGGGCGAGGAGCGCGAGCGGGGCATCACGATGGACGTCGGTAGCACGCGGTTCGAGACGGCCAAGAAAGAGGTAACGAAGTGGTTGAGAATGATTCAGTTTGGATTTCGACTGCATATTTACACGTTTTTCACTTCTTCCAGATTACACTGCTCGATGCACCAGGGCATAAGGATTTTATCCCGAACATGATATCGGGCGCGAATCAGGCGGACGTGGCACTGCTCGTTGTGGACGCGACACGTGGAGAGTTTGAAACCGGCTTCGAGCAGGGTGGCCAAACACGGGAGCACGCCCTGCTGGTGCGCTCGCTGGGCGTTAGTCAGCTGGGCGTGGTCGTCAACAAGCTGGACACGGTGGGTTGGTCGAAGGAGCGATTCGATGAAATCGTGAACAAGCTGAAGGTGTTCCTCAAGCAGGCAGGGTTCCGCGATGCGGACGTTACCTACGTACCTTGCTCTGGGCTTACCGGCGAGAATCTGGTGAAGGATCCAACGGATCCAGCATTGACCGCGTGGTACAATGGACCGACACTGTTGAAAGTGATAGGTAAATTAACTGTTACCAGGATTGTCTTTCATAAGGGCGCTAATTTCATTCAATTCCTATTCCAGATTCCTTTAAAACACCGGACCGTGCTATCGATAAACCGTTCCGCCTGTCGGTGGCAGACATTTTCAAAGGTACCGGTTCCGGATTCTGCCTCTGCGGTCGCATCGAGTCGGGCATGGTGTGCGTTAACGATAAGGTGCTGGTGTGCCCAAGCAAGGAGCAGGCCGTGGTCAAGAACATTACCATCGACGAGCTACCACAGCAGACCGCGTTTGCGGGCGATCAGGTCTCGCTAACGCTTGCCAACATCGACATCAACAACATTTCGGTCGGCTACATCCTGTCCGACATTTACCATCCGGTTCCGCTCGCCACCCGGATACTGGCACGAATCGTCGTGTTCAACATCAAGGTGCCGATCACGCGCGGCTATCCGGTGCTGCTGCATCACCAGTCGCTAATCGAGCCGGCCATCATACGCAAGCTGAAGGCACAGCTGCACAAGGGCACCGGGGAGGTCATCAAGAAGAATCCACGCTGTCTGGGCAACAATTCGTGCGCGCTGGTGGAGATTGAATTTCAGCGACCGATCGGCATGGAGCGGTATGCCGATTTTAAGGATCTCGGCAGAATTATGCTGCGCGTGGAGGGTGTGACGATTGCTGCCGGGCTGGTGACGGAGATTGTTAAGTAGGCGGAAAGACGAAATCGGCTCACCGCTTGCTTCGCTGCGCTTCCTCACACACTTGCCCGTTGCTAATTCGTTCAGTGCGTGTGTGTGTGTGTGAGGAGAAATAAAAGTATAATCAAATCCGAGAAATTGCGTATACCATTACTATATTACTTCATGTAAGAAAAGATTAAACCGTTTAAATTTAAACGTTTTTTATTACAATTTGCTCTGCATCTTCTATGTCGATCGATAAGGAACTTAATGGAGATTTCTTTATGGTATTGCAATTACTTCGGCACGTAGTTGTACACAACGATTTCGTACGCGCCATCTTCCCCGAATACCGTGTTAAGGATTTCCTTTACCTTGCCCCACTCGAGCCCATCAATACCGCACCCGATCCGGGGAATGGCCAGCTTACCAACACCGCTCTTCGCCATGTGTTCTTTCATCGCCCGCAGGGACTTGGTCAGATCGTCGTACGTGGGCTTCAGGTTGTACGTTTTCTTCGTAATGAGATAGTAGACGTACCGCGATGGACCATCGGCTAGCACGGCCACACCACCGACACCCGCGTTTTGCGCCTTCAGTTCATCAACCTTGCCGTAGAGCTGCTTGAATCTTACCGCGATACCAGCGCCCATCTTCAGATCGGCTGCCACGCAGTGGGCCAGCGAGTGGTCCTTGGGTGCGCTGAAGAGGTCACCTTCGATTTCGCGAACGCAGTTAGCCATGGCGTAAGAGGTGGCGAAGGTTCGGCTGGAAGCGAATGGTAGCAAGTGAACGTTGTTGGGGAAAGATTTTACGGCACTTGCAACAGTCCGCAAGATGCGCAAGAGTGTCATGGAGGAAGGACTTTGGAGAAGATGCACCAGGAAAGAGGAAAAGAAAGAAACCGGCAAGCCAAAACAACAGCTGTTCCAATGTGTCAGTTACACCATTGCACGTAGGGAATGAATGATCGATTAATTTAAATCGCACAATTTCACGAAAATTTAATATTTCTAATTTGATAATGTTGTTCTTAAAAGAAAAAAAAAGTTTTATAACTGAAACCTGATTTTAATTAATATTTCAAACTATGCGGCCGTAATTCTGTCCACGTAGGCTGTGAATCCCATAGTCCGCCGTTCGTTTGTTTACGCTAATGTCAAAATTACGCGCCACACAGGGCATGACTCGCCGCAAGCGCTATTCGCGTATTTACAGGACCAGCACGCACGGTTCAAATGCCTTCCGTGAGTTTTAAAGCCATTGAATCGTTTAGCTCAGAAGATCCGGTAAGTAAATGGCCTACCAGGCCATACTTAACCCTCCAGAACTGATGGAATTTGTTCCCCGCCACTTGCAGAACTACCCCGCCTCGAATCTTCTGAAGCCCGGCAACAAGAAATGGAAGTGTCGAGCAGCGGGCGAACCGAAAGCCTTCGTGGTGCTACGGCTCGAGGAACCGGCCCACATCACCGGCATTGACATCGGGAACGAACATTCCGCCCTGATCGAGGTGCTGGTTGCCCGGAGCGGTCCTAGCAATCCGGCCTTCACGGAAATTCTGCTTGCCACCAAGTTCATGAACCCGGTGGACAGCCGCAACTCGAACGGCACGAACGGGGTGCAGTGTTTCGGCTCTTCCGCCCTCATACCGTCGGTGGCAGGCGAGAAGTGGGATTTGGTGAAGATCATCTGCACCCAACCGTTCAACTCGCGCGTCAAGTATGGTCTTACGTTTGTCGCGCTGCATACCACGGCCACCGGTGGCGGGGTGGAAAAAAAGGAGAAAAAGAGTCTAGTGCCGGAAAAGTTCCAGCAGCAGATCCGGCAGGAAGCGGACAAGTCCAAAGACAAGCCGTTGGGCGGGTTAAACTTGGGTCGGTTTAAGCTGCGCGAAGAGTCGCCGGATTCGGACGATGCCGGAAGCTCGAGCATGTTTGCCCGCTGGAAGAACAAAACGGCGGCAACGATGAGCTCAACCACTGCGGGCCCATCGGTCAGTGCCTTGATGCGCGATGCCAGCAACACACCAAAAGTGCTGCAAAAGAACATTCCCACACCCGGGAGTGTACGCAGTGTGGCGCAAGCGAAACCAAAACCACAAACGTTCGCGGAGAGCGATGAAGAGGAGGACGTGAAGATAGTCCACACCAGCGTGAAGGTTAACCGTAACGATGTATCCGTGCTGTACGACGCAGAGGATGATAAGCCGACGAAGAAGGTGAATGAAAGTGTGGTCACATCACATGCCCGCAGCGATGGGGGAAGACGTGAAGTGGCCCTCACACCGAAAGCCGAGTCGAAGAAACCATCCAAACTGCACGATACATCTTCTTCCAAGTTTAAAGAATTCCTAAACCTCGCCGGGTCAACGAATGGCGAACCGAGGCGAAATGACGAAAGGAAAAGTTTGACTGCAACAACCCCGGAAGCTAGAAAACCACTAACAAATCATGTACATTCTGAGCAGAAGAAGAACACGCCGGTTAAACCACTGGACCAATCCCGTCCACCGTTGTCCATCGAGAAGCAAAAGGTGCCGTCTGCGAAGCGATTGTCCTCTCCGTCGAAAAGCCCGCCCAACAACCATCGGGACGCTTTACCTACTTTGAAAAAACCGAGACTATCAAACGGCCCCGTGGAGGACAGTGATACGGAGGTACAGAGGAAACCGGTACAGTACAAACCGTTTGGCAAGCTGCTGGAAAATGTGGTTCTGGTTATAAGTGGAATACAGGTAGGTGGGACATACTTTCGTTAAAAAAAAATTTAATGCTTTCATTGGATTACGTTTTCCACAAATTCGGCCAAATTTTGATATTTCCACGACACCAGTTGTTCATTCCGCTTTCGGTTTTTCATCTCCACTGTCTGGATCTGGATTGGATTCTCCCTCCGGTTCCTGTTTGATGGGTTTGTGGGGGATTGTTTTTGAATCCGCTTCCCCATCGGAACCATCGTCACTTTCTTTCGCCGTACTGGAATCGTCCGTATCGCTATGTTGTTCCTTTTCCGGAGCTGGCTGTTCCTTTTTAGTAGGATCGTTTGGTGGAACGGTGGTTTCCGTGGATTTTTCTTCATCACTATCGCTTTCAGATGCATTACCGGGGCCTTCGGGGCCTTTTTCGCCGTCATCCAGGCACAGGGGAACAAATTCTTCCAGTTGCGGCAATGGACTGGCCATCGCCGCACCGTCCACTGTATCGGTGGGCCACATTGTGACGGTGTTGGAGAAATTAACTATCCTTTTCAGCCCCGAACCACTGCTGAGCTGAGTATCGAACGCACGGTCCAATGGTTTCGTTTGTCCCGATGAGGAAGAACTGCCACCGTTGGCGAATCGTAACCATTCGTTCAGCCGATAGTATCCGTTGTAGTCTTCCGCTATTTCGCAGGCAACGAGCTGCTCCATCACCTCGTTCGAGAGGTAGGTCAGGTCGGCTTCGGACAGTTGCTGCAAGCTCTTCAGAAACACGTATGCCTGCAGGTCAGCCAAGGTACATGCTGGAAACGAGAAAAGCCGGCAAAAAAAATGAGCAAATTGTAAAATCACAAAGAAAAGCTATTTCTAGCAGGTGTATTACCTCTGTTCATGTGGCAAGTATAGTATGCCAGACCTTTCAAAAAGTAACGATAATACTTTTTGGGTATATCTTTCGCGTGCTCTGGTGCGTCTCCCATCTTGGCCGAACGATCCATTTGCTTGCACTGCTTGTACATCACCTTTTGCTCAATGGTTGCTTCGATCACTTTCCTTCACAGAATCCCGATCGTGCCGAGATTCGTAACCAAGCGCTGGCGATGGGAGCTAAGTACAAGCCTGATTGGGATGCGACCTGTACCCATCTGATGTAAGAACAGTATTAAAATCAATCATTTGCACCCGTTAAAATGATTTTCTTTTTTTACTTTTAGTTGTGCATACAAAAACACTCCAAAGTACAACCAGGTGCACGGGAAGGGCAAAATCGTAAAGCAAGACTGGATCAAAAAATGTTACACCAACCGGAAACGGCTTTCCTGGCGCAAGTTCGCCCTGGATACGGCGGAAGCAAATGCATCCGATTCGGAGGCTGAAATTGTAGATATTGCAAACAAACCGGTGGACAAGGTGGAGGAGAACCAGTCCGACGACGTCACCGTAGTGGAGACCGTACAGGAAGGGGCCGTAATGCTGCACGAGTTGAGTGACACGGATGAGGACGCTATCTATGGTCAATCTGCACAGAAGGTGTACGAGAAGAGTACGGAAGAGGAAGGCGATCGTGCAAACGCGGACAGCGGTGCAGTGGACGGTGGTTTGGATTTCTTCAAGGGTAAAAAGTTTTACCTTCATCCCGAGCTGCCGGCCGTGGATAATATTAAGCTCGAACGGTACATACAGACGTTCCGGGGGTAAGTGAAGCGAAATGCTCGCGTACACAGTAATGATGTTAGCATAATCCATGGATTGCTTTGCCGCCCTCTGCTCATTTACAGAACCGTTTGCACAGAGATGACCAGGGCGGATTATGTGATTGCTCGCAGCAAGCATACCTTACCGTCGTCCAGCCGGGCTGAGCTGGTGAAACCGCTTTGGGTGTACGAGTGCAACGACATGGAATGCCTGATACCGGTAAATCGATATCGCATTGTTTAGTGACCCCGCTCTCCCGGGCGCTGTGTAACATGACCAACAATGGGACGAGAAATACATATGTTGTAGTATTTATTCCGATCGAAAAAGACACTGAATCGAAATAACAGCGTTGAGTGTGTATGTTGCCTCTATATCTAACGTATGTTAGCACACCGGACCACCTAAAAAAGCGCCCTTAAACAATCATTTCCAGCTCGCGCGCATACATGATCGCCTGCTCGGCCAGCTCCTGCGACGGTATCGGTTCCTTCGGTTTGGCCAGCTCGTTCACGAAGTGATAGAACCCGTCCGGGCTCAGCTTCCAGGCCTTCTTCTCGCCGAACTGCTTCACCTCCTCCTTGGACTTCAGATTCAGCCGCTTGGCCGCCTCCTGGAGCGAGATGCGTTCGTACGAGCTTTCCAGACAGGCACCGATCTCGTTCCGCACCGTCTGCAGCAGGATGTCGATGAAGAAGTTGTAGCTTTCCGCCGGCACGTTTCCTTTCGCCTGGAAGATTTTGTTGTACCGTCCCTCCATCAGATACTGCTCCAACGCGAGCGGGTGCCGGATGAAAGCGTTCGTCTGGATGATGTCGGCGGGCAGCAACTCCAGCTCGGTGTGAAACTCGGCCACCCGGTTCTGGGACAGCAGAAACAGCAAGTTCAATCCCAGCAGCTGGTACTTGTTCTTGGACTCACCGATCAGTGTGCTGGAAGTAGGTGGAGTTTACGGTAAGTGATATGAATAAACGGATGGGATTTTCCCCCAGATGGATAGTAGTTACTTGTAGTCGTAGTAGAACCATTTAAGCTGCAGGATGTAACGCTCGAAGGCCGGGATGTTTTTGGTGGCGATGCTGTACTCCACACCGATCTCGAGGATGTCGCGTGCGATCAGCAGCTCCTGCTGGTTGGCCTGTGCATTTCCGGTCGGAATGTACGACATGCCAGCCAGAGCCACCTGAAACAGCCAACGCACACACAATTCACATTCATAAACAATCGTAAAAAAGCAGAGCATGAAAGGGTCTCTTTCCCACCGCCGTACAGTCCCGCGACACTTACCTTTAGTTTGTCCAGAATTGTGCCACATAGTTTCAGATTGATCGGAGATTTGGTCCACTCCGTCTTCAGCTGCTTGTACAGTGCGACCGTGCTTTCCATTGTTGTTCGTTTGCGCGACGACGGGGACGTTTGTTTCAGTAGCAGGACGAAATTGTGGCCGCTTTTCCTTCTTCTCGCGTTTCGTGGGATTCCTCTCGGTCCGCGAGAATGATTGGTCGAAATTTTGTGTCTGTCATCGGGTGTCAAAGTTGACAGCAAGCGCCCACCGCCGCGTGAACCACCGAACCGTGCGCTGTAAACGCACCCCGGTCGGGAATTTTAGCCCATTCCGCCATTTTGGACGGGGCAGCTACGGCGTCACAAAGCTTGACAGCGTCACTTTCCGCTGTCTATACCTTGTTGGACACACGCAACGTCGCGAAGAAGCTCGAACAAGAAAAAGTGTCAACTTTTGCAAATTTCGAAGCGTTGGTTTTGTGCGTGATGCGTCGTGCTGTTCGTTTGGCCTGTACGCTGGTGGGTGAAAAATAGTTGCCGGAAAAAAGCGTTACCCCAGTTGCGGTACACACACACACAGCACAACAAAGAGTGTGGCGGGTGACATCGGCAAAGGGCACATCGGACACATACAGCGCTTGATTTCGTCCCAATTTGGCCCTGGCGATATGGGTCGACGGTGAAAAACGATTAAATTTTGCTTCCTTCACGTTGCTGCTGGCTGTTTGGCGACGGTCCCGGTAGCATTTGCCCTTTCCGTGCCGGGTGTAGGGAGGGGTTTGGTCGGCGTAGCTGCAAACGTAACAAGGGGCGCCCATTCGCGCGGGAACCCAGCTTGATTGATAATATTTCGGAACAGGGTGAGAATATCATTTTCACAATACCGCCGTCAGCGACCTCTAGCGGCGTCAAAACGGGCTCGCAGTACGCCGTCACCCGTAGACGGTCCGCTACTGCTGAGAAGAAGATAAACAAAACAATTCCCCCTCGCCAGAAAGCCCAACCTCGACGAAGGGGTGGCGTGCCGAGGCAGCGGCCAGGGGCGTTACTGACTAGGAGGGACATTTTAACCAACAAAAAGTATCAGGTATGTGTGGGTGTGTGGGTCAGGTAGTTTTAATTAGGTTGCCGTCTGGCGTCGGGGTGCCTTGATGTCCCCAGCAAGCGACAGAAGCTGTGATGGAATGTTGTTTTAATTAGGCTCTTGACGTTTGGCCGCTTTCACCCTCGTTTCCAGCCAGTGGTAGTGCTCGTCGATTGTTTGGCAGGCAAGGCAGGCAGGCAACGCGTCGCGAAAATGCCGAGAATCAAAAAGAGGCACGATGAGGAGCCGGTGATGAGGATGAGAGAGCTGCCGGAGACGCTAACCGCGGGCAGATCGCGCCGCACGATAAAGCCCAATCCAAAGTACATGAACGACGAAATGCTCGTTCCGACGGGAAGGAACACTGTGGACGAGAACGAGATGAGCGCCGAGGAGTACATTGTCGATTACGAGGAGAACGATGATCCGGAAGATTCGGGACTGGTTGTGCGGCGCTCGGTCGTCAGTTCCACTCCGCAGACGGACGGGCAGCCGAGGCGCAGGGGCCGTCCGCCGAAGCAAAAGAATGTGGAAGCGCCGCGCACCGAACCGGTGAAAAACCTTCGCAAGGAGGTGCTGAAAAAGCTAGACTACAGGACGATTAGCATTAGCAAATCCCGCCACATGGGCTCGCAGCAGCTTGATGGAAGGCGCAAGCTGAACCTGACCATAGACTCGGTGGACACAGGTACGTGTAGTTTCGGTTTCCTGTTAAAGATGTTTTTTACGCTCATTTCACACTGATCTATTCTCCCGTCACGCTTCCGTTGCAACAGATTCCGCCGATCAGGACGAAATGGACGACATGGATGTGGATCGACACTCGCTGCGGTCACGCGGCAACAGCGGGGAGCTCGTGAATCGCACGCAGAAGGTGCTGAATTCGGCTGCACCGAAGAAGCAGCTGCCCGTGAGGATGATGGATCGTCGAGGCAGTGCCATTGCCAAGGGTGGTTCGATGGATAGCAAAATGGATGCCACGACTGAGGAGGACGAGTACGACGATGAGGAGGAAGATTACATGAACGACTCCGACGCGAAGATGAGCGAGGAAGCGCCGACCAAGCGTTCGGTGGGGCGTCCCCGCAAGCACCCGGTCAAACAGGTTTCGCCCTTTGGCGGCAAGGTGCTGCTGCCGGGCATGAAAACCTCCCCCACCGCCGCCACCCCGGTCCTGAAGCGCAAGGCGGCGGAGCTGGACGAAGAGCCGAAGCCGCAGGAATCGCAGCAATCGAAAATGTTGCGCCGCTCGTACGGGCTGAAGAGTGTGCACGAGTCAAACCAATCGTCGCAGGAGGGCGAATCGGAAGATAACGAGCTGGAAGATAAGAAGCCCAACCGATCGTCCACCTCATTCCAAACCCTGGCGCGGGAACGGGGCCGTCCGCCGAAGGGTACTTTCACGCCGAGCCAGTTGGTAAAGACGGAGAAAACTGGCACCGGTGGTGGTGGTGGTGCCCCCCCGATGGCCAATCGATCATTGCCCGAAACGAAACTAACAAAACCATCGCCGACGATAACGATCGTGAACGTGAGCGATATTATAAAGATGCGCTCGAAAAGCTCCGGCGACCTGCGGCGAAGGTTGGACGAGGAGGCAGCATTCGATTCGGAGGACATGTCCGAGCAGGAAGAGGCGCAGGCGGACCGCAAACAGGAGGACGGCAAGACGAACAACCAGCTGGTGGCGTCCATCCTCGAGCGCAAGCGGCCAATCTCGCTCGAGCACCTGCAGAAAGTGCGCCGGCACATCCGCGACATGCCGGCCAAGGGCGAGCTGAAGGGAGGAAAGCAGCGGGCCCGCCCGGCGACGAACGAGCTCTGCGAGAACGATGTCGTTGACTTCGAGGACGTGCTGCAGAAGAACATCGTGAGCGCCGACAAGGACACCCGGCTGGTTACGGTCGGTGCGGTGCGAGGCCGTTCCCGGCCAGCGGGCAATGCGAAGCAAGACGAAAACTACGGCTACGCCACAAAGCGCATCCCGCCGGGCAGTGTGGGAGGCAAGACGGCGGGCGGTGGCGCTGCCGCCACGACGAGACGGTCGCTGCAGCCGCCCCGAATACTGAACGCGACCATGAAGCTGGGCGACAATCGTCCCCGGTCGAAGCAGGCGGGCGGTTCGGGCGACAATCACTACTCGATCGATCTCACCGATCCGGACAACAACGTGAAGCTGGTGTCCTCTTCGAACGAAAACTCTCCCTCGAAGCGGTCGCCGGCGGCACCGTTCGGGCAGAAAACGCCGGCGAATGTGGCCCGCTCCGCCACCGGCGTCGTGCGGGACATTAGTAATAGTGGCAGTGGTAGCGTGCGTTCTTCGCCGCAGGAGGTGAAGAAGAAGCGCGTCACGCTGTACGAAACGTGGAACGTGCTGCACATTCGTTCGTTCGACTCGACGATGAAACCGCCCCAGCTGGCAATGAACATGATTAGCCTCGGCAATTCGGCGGCCGATATCGTGATGCCATCGAGCGCCTGGTCGTTCCGCACGCTGCTTGAAAAGCGCAAAGTGCCTGCGGGCGAGGGCGACCTCCTGTTCGCTGGCAAGATACAGGACGTGACGATCAGCGAGGAGGACAAGGCGAACTACGAGCCGAGCAAGATCATGTTCCGCCGGAAGGCGGCTTCGCCCGGCAAGTTTAACGTGCAGTTCGACCGGACGGTCACCTTCCGCGGCGATACCTACTCGCTGAACGTGAACGGGCAGAGCTGCAAGCTGATGGCGGCCCCGAGCCGGATAGACACGATCGAAGATATCGAAACGCTGCTGCAGATCGTGGACCATGTCGATCTGAAGCACAGCTGCATCCAGCTGCAGCCGCCCTCGCGTCTACAGATGCGGGATGCTTCCGGCGGTACCAGGCGCGTCGCCGTTAGCAAAGATCCCGTAATAATGTAAATAAGGGCCGCGGGATCACTCGGCGGGAATGGCACGGGCGGCATTCTCTCTCTTTATCGTTCGGGCTTTTCCTGCGCAAATGCACTACCCGCAACGTCGCGCTTGGATCTAGAAGAAGAACAACGAACTGTTGTTTCATTTGTTATGCTTTGTACAAATGTTCAAGGTAAATATCCCGCACAGGAGGTGTAGGTGTAGTGCTTTAATTTTCCATGAAAAGCAAAGCACTACCAGTACAAACACGCATGTCTTTGTTTTAAAATAATGGGCTGTACAGATAATGAGGTGTACTACTTGTAGTAGTGCCATTGCGGATTGTGAATCTGAGCATTCGAAAATCGGCGCATTACGCAAAATCGCTCGAAACATTAATTTTAAATAAACAATCTTCCGCTGACCATTTTTAAATTCGAACTCGCGCCAGTAACGTAAACAGTATGCGTTGTTTTTTAAGTTCAATTTTGAATTAAATTCAAGGCGGGGGAAAAAACTAGGACCCGGCACACGTTGAAATTGTTGCCGTGCGACGGTCCGCTTTTAATCCAATGTAGTAACCTTGGTCAGATTGTTTGAAAATTTATGAGCACACATGATAATGCATAAACCCTGACTGTCATCATTGATTCATACAAATCAGATTAAAATTTTGGTCCAATTACCTTCGCTCGCTCTATAAACCTTGGTACTTGGGACACACATTGTCCCAAAGGTAGCAAATAATTGGAAACATTTTATCTAAATTTAAATGCAAATTTTTAAATTATGCTTCCTTATTTTTTCTTTTTTTACAGATCGCTTTGCACACCTGCGGACCAACAGAAAATCAAACTGTTTGCGCCCCATTTTCGTGTTCGATCCGTGCGCTAGCGAGAAATGTGTTACAAGCTGTTCCTGTTTTCAACTCAACATAACAAACAAAACCCGTAAAAAACACTGTGTGAAGAAATCGCTCGTACATGGTCGAACTTGTGGCCCTTATCGGTTAAGATAGAGAGTGCGGTACTATAGTTGGTATATATTACGGGGAGGGGATGATACACGCATGCAATATCGCTCGATAAGTATAATCGCCCCTCTTCTGGTGCGGCGTGTAAAGAAACGACAGCAAGATTCTGGGTTTGAATGAAAAGTTTAGTTTCTTTTTTTAGCTACAAAACTACATACACAAACAGCAAACTAACACGCACGTGCCCTTTGCGTATAGACGTAATTGGAAGGAAAAGGATTCGTGGCTGTACGAACTAATTTTAAACAAAACTTTATTTCAACTCTTGTTAGCTGACAAAAATCGAACCCAAATAAAGAGACACATAAAGTAATGAAAATCCCGCTCTGCGGGTGGGTATGGTTGTATGCTCAAACACAGCCCCACTGGTCCTGCAGGGTGGCCAAATCGGCCGGCAGCTCTATCTCATCCGCCCGCGGAAAGCTGCTCTGTGTGCCGGGCATCTGTACGGACCATGCGGCCACCCGATTGGCGGCCGCAATACAATTGCCCAACTTTGCATCGGGATAGTTCGCTAGACAATGCGCCAATGCGCCGATAAATGCATCACCAGCACCCTGCAGATTTGATGATAAGGGGGAAAGAAAGAACAAACATGCATACGAGATTGCAGACAGCCAGGACGCCGCCGTATCGCACCAGGGCACTTACCGTTGTATCCACGACCTTGTCCACCTTCAGCGGCTTCACGTGGTACACTTGTCCGTCGCCATTATCCAGTGCTCGCGCAAAGACCGCTCCCTTTTCGCCCAGCGTTACGATGACCGTTTTGCATCCCATGGTCTGCAGCTTGCGGGTGGCCACTTTCGCCTGTCTGCAAAGGAATGGCAGCGTTTGCGTTAGCAGCAGTCGTGTGGTGAGCGGGGGCAGTCACTCCATTCAAGAACGAAGACATTACTGAACGTCGGTAACACTCGGCATGTCCGCTATTAGTGCGGCTTCCGTTTCGTTCACGCAGAATATGCTCGGGAGGGATAGTATCACACGGGGCAGATTCGTTTCCGCCGGGGCCGCATTCAGGATCGAGATGCCCCGGAACGATTGCATGGCAGCGATCGTCCCATCGATCGGTGTCTCGAGCTGGCACACCAGCACGCGCGCCCGCTCGAAAAGTTCCGGCCGGCGAAACGCATCCACCGGGGCGAGACGTTTGTTCGCACCGGTCACGATGACGATCTGATTGTCCCCATTGTCGGCTACGTTGATCTGTGCGATACCGGTGCTTTCGCCAGGCAGCAGATCGACCTGCTCCACGTTGACACCTTCCGCGGCCAGGGCAGTGCGGTAGGCTGCACCCCACGGATCGTCGCCCAGCTTGCCGAAGAAAGCGGTACGGCTGCCGAGCCGGGCGGCGGCCACACACTGGTTCGCGCCCTTGCCACCATTGCCCGTCGCAAACCGTGTACCATGGAGCGTTTCGCCGACCTTGGGCAAACGCGGCACGTAGCTGGATGGGTTGGAAGGAGCAACAACAGAATACGATCGTTAAACTTTACACACACTGATCGTGGTGAGGAACGCACACAACAACAAAGAAAAACTGGCCAACCTTATAAAATCCACTATGCACGATCCAAAGACGAGCACATCGTAATCGTCTCCATCGGAGGACATTTTGGTTCACCTTTGCTGAGGTTGTGAGAATTGTGTAAACTGTGTAAATGTAAATGCCTCTCTACACCTTGTTATCTGCTTATCCTTCACTGCAGCGCAACAGCTGATAAGGAAAGGAGAGGTCATCAAACGAAACAACACACATGCACACACACACACACACGCACACGTTTTACGCACCAACTGGATGGATGTTTTTCTCTCAGCACCACATGGTTGGATTCGAATTTGTTTATTGCGCTATTCGCTTTACGCGCACCGAACGCTGCACCGCACAATTTCACTCAACTCACGCGGCTAGGGCACGTTTTGTGGCGATGGAGAATTCACAAAATTAACCCGACTCGAATAATCCGCACAATACGCGACGTCTGACGACATTATGGACAACCATCATCATCGTCATCACCATGCCTACCACGAGGTTAAGATCAAGGGTGTAAACAGTTTACATTGGCCAGCTGTCTGTGCATCGTGTTTTCCTTGCTTTTTAAAATAATGTTTATCGACTTCCAGCGTGAGGAATGTGTTTGTGTTGGTTCGTAATGTCCTTTCCTTTTTGGTATGTGCTGTATTGTCTATTTTTAATTGTGACTGCACTCAAGAATAAACAAGCTGGTATGGTAACGCTCATGTGAATTACATTAGAAGTGCAGAGGAGTTTTTTTTTTT
>KI920085.1:11043-31786 GCA_000473525.2 Anopheles melas | reverse complement strand
TGTGTGTGTGTGTGTGTGTGTGTGTGTGTGTGTGTGTGTGTGTGTGTGTGCGTGTTTGTGTGCAGTCATTTCTGGAGAAAGAGTTGATTGAGGGTGTCGCTGCCTGGATGTTGGATGGTCAACCCCGACTCACCTCCCGAGGGCTTGCGCGTGATTGATGTTGGAGAGTTCTTCTGTCCCTACCCCTCCCCATTTCCACTAAAGGGATCGGCAAAGCTGGAAAAAGTGCAACGCCGAGCACATCGCTTGAAAGCTGTTGATTGGTTCGCTGAACGCTCTTCTGGCGGCTACTGGGACACACAGTAGTCGGTTGCGGGTCACGTAATGTGCCGCGCGATCCAGCATGCGAACCCGCGTGCCTCAAACGGTAGCCAATTGCAATTATCTCCATGGGGCCTGCCGGTCGGTTTGTGGGTCCGAGCGATGCATCCCTTTTGCGCGAGTGGCAGTGGGTTGCAATAATGCCAGTTGCAAAATTATAGGCTTGCACACGGTGCGCGGTGAACGTGTTTCGTGCTGCAAGGTCTTCTGCGGAGGGCTTCGCAAACCTTCTCGCAACGCGATGGCGGCGCCCTGGAATCGCCGGAAATCGAATCGCATGTCTGATTGATCGATCCACACACGGACACATACACAAACACACATACACACACACACACTCCCAACGATCGAGTGATCGAGAGAATCGCGTCGCTGTTTTGATCCCACGGATTGGTTGTCGAGGTTACTGTGGACCGCTGTTTCATATATCCCACACGAGAGGGAGTATTAGGGAGCTCTCGGGTTCGGTTGTCTCGAGGTAATTTTCAGAAAATGGCTACCGAATTTACGATTAGCTTTGGCTATTCTGGAAATCAATCTGATACCGTTTTCGTGAAGGTGATGCTTCTAGGAATCGAACACTGCTGCCTGCTGTTGACCCGCATCCCAGAAATTAGCCCAAATTAGTTCAATTAGATTGAACCTTGTCGGACAATTTAATGGAAGTGGTAGAATTGCTCATTTCCCCGAAAATGGTTCCAGAAGAAGAGGCTCAAACTATCGATTCCATATTCCAAGCACACGGACTCTTATCAATTTATAGCAACACATCTTCACAGCCCACAGTACCTTCCAGTGTTCCGAAATTCCAAACATCCGTTTCGAGATGTCGGTGTGTTGGTGTGGAGAGGATGGAGCTCGCTGGTATTGATATCTTATCTGAAGGGAACAACCGTGTCGATCAAGCTTCTACACATGCGGTGCTATCACAGCACGATACTTTATAAAAGATGTCTCGAATCGATTGTACGGCACAGTGTCAGTGTCTAGTGCGGAGGTAATTTTTCGTGCAACAATGAAGCTACTGGTTGTGCTACTCGCCCTTGGGAGCATTGTGGGGCTGCACGGATTTAAGGTAGATTGATTCTGATCGATTGATTCCATACGGCTAGTGAGAAAAAGGCAACAAATACAAGCCATCCATCATCCATTCCCATCGCAGATCTGTGACCGTATGGCACCCGGTACGATAATGGGAAGTCCAACGAACTGCAGCGAGTTCTACATGTGCCGCAATGGGCGGCCCGTCCTATTCGTCTGCCCGGAGCACATGTACTTCGATGTGGATACGTCCGCCTGTGGCTACGAAGCGTTCTGTGCCGACAACGATGTGGACTTCGAGCAGGATCCTTACGAACCGTCCGTACCAGAGTACAGACCGATCGAAGCGAACCCATCGCAGCTCGTCCCAGCGCAAACCAGCGTGTGTCGCGGTGCTGCTCCCGGTGCCGTTCGCACCGATACGACCGGCTGCAGTGCATTCTACCAGTGTACGAAGGCTGGCCCGCTGCGACTCGAATGTCCAGCCGGTACGCTGTTCGACAGCAATCGGTTGGTGTGTGATGCGGCCGATATCGTTTCCTGTGCCTACGCACCACCGAAACCTTCCATTGGCGGTGGTGGTAATGGCAGTGGCAACTTGCTCGAGATACTGTGCTTCGGCAAGAAGAATGGCTACAAGTTTGCGCACCCGACCAACTGTGCACGGTACGTCGTGTGCAATGGGCGTAACAAGGCGCAGGAGTTTGCCTGCCCGACCGGAACGGCTTACAATAAGCAGCGCAAAATTTGTGACTTTACGTACAACGTAGAGTGCTAGGGTATCGGGGAGGGCTGAATCTGAAATCGATGACAAAAAAACCCGATATTCCGAAAGGCACGTGCTTGCCTCTTCCTTACAGGTGGTAGGGAACGGCTGGTTGATTCAAAAAATGCTTCCGATTTGAACGGGGGTTTTGTTATTTTAATTGGATTAAAAGCATGCATCAAAACAGAGGAAAGGACATAAGGACAACAGTAGTGCTGAAGTTGTCCTGCCCTAGTAGGGAGTGGTTGAAAACAGACACATTCGAACTTTTCGATTCCTTCATTGATTGTTTGGTTGAGTTTGGGTGCGCTCGGAAGGACGCAACATTGGTCGGTCAAGTTCCGAGCAGCTGCTTGGTTCCGATGTGATCGCTTCCGGCAATCAACTCAACCAGAAGCTAAAACGAGCCTTCTTACAACAGCAAATCCACCGAACGAAAGGACCCAGCAGACAATCGTGCACAAAAATATGAATAGTCAATGAAGAACGATAAATCGTTGAGCCTTGCTGCGGTGGTGAGCCGACGTGATGACACCTAAGTGATGCGTCTGCGTATGCGGTTTTGTTTTGAGCTTTGAACATTGAATTCGGAGTTCTCGGTTGGTTTTTGTTCACGATTTCTGGTTTGTGCAAATGGCCCTGTTAACGATACGTCTAATTGATACGCGCTAATTCGTTAAGGATGGTTGTGGCGGTGGTGATATGGTGGTGGGTAAAAACAAAAGGTAAAACAAACATGGGTAAATAAATATGAATAATTCAAAGCGGTATGAGTGGTAGCATAAATTAACAAGCCTAAGAAAGGGGATGAACCATTTACAGGCAAAAGTGGTACGGTAAGAATGGTACTTCTTGTGGGTTAAGTTGCAACTTGTCGATTGTTTGTTCTGAACAAGATAATACAATTAGAACACGCAATTGTCTTGTACTCGTTAAGTTAAACTAGCCATTTGTAATGGGTATGATAAATGGAAGGAATAAAAAACGCTTATTCCATAACGCTTTCAGTATGCTACCATTAACAACGAAGAATAAATAAAATCTTTAACCTCTTTTTTACCTTTGAGAACGATAGTGTGTCACGCTTTGGACGTTACATCCAGCGGTCAAGATTGATAGCGTTCGATTAACGAAACTATTCTAAAGATCGCATTAGAACGATCGTAAGCCGTACCGCATGTCCAGCCGGAAAATCTAATGAGCGGAGCAGAGCGAAAAAGGTCCCCATACACCCGATGACATACACCCGTCAGCGAATGGACTGTCCGCACTGTCCAAATCGGACGGTTACAAATTGCAATCAATTAATTATGATGTTGCGTTCCATTGTGGGCGCAAAACTGGGAAGGGTCGTGGGAGCTTTCTTGCGTTGCTTCCAAAAGCCACGCAAGTGAAACAGACGCTTTGACGCATCAAAACTAATCTTTTGAATCTCTGTTGGGTAGCTCCGCGGTGCTTGCGTAGTTTGAAGGCTCAAGCAGCACCGGACGGGAGCACGGGTCTGGAAGCACGAACCGTTGAACAATTTAATTTCGTTTCGTCGCTATTTGGGCATGGAAACAACACACAGACCACACCAAAAAAAGAAAGCAAACAAGTTAACATTTCAACACAATAATATCAGCACCGCAACGGGCCCGAAAACGTGCCAAACATCTCGGGTTCGCTAATTAAGTCCAATTTGCCAACCGGGCGAAGATTTATGGCTGAGCTCGAGCAATCAAGGGAGAGGCGAGCGGACCAAGAAGTGACTCCACCTTGAAGATCTTATGTCGCAGGTCGCGCACTATTCCCGTAGCATCCCCTCCCAGACCTTCTGTCTTGCAGACTTTAGTAACACGAACGCACGGAACACATTAGCACCCAGATGGATCCGTCTCTCGGGTTCATGGGTTGATCACTTAATTTTATTCTAATCGCCGCCGTCACCGAAGCCGCCAGCAGCAGCTTCGGATACGCAGTCACGAAGCTGCGACGCAAAGATCAACGGCAGTGTCGCCGACAAACCATCCCTGAATGCGCACTGCGGCGAGGAAGGTGACATGTTCGTAAATTAAAACTGGAAATAGCTTCCTTATCGCACTGGCCCGGTCTCACGACCAGCAAACCCCGAAGATGTTCCTTCAGCTCGTATGGGTGTATGTGTCTTTGTGGTTGTGTGATCGATCTTCAGAATTACCTTCCAGAGTGGGAGACCCGTTTCGAGTGGTGGTGGTGGCGGTCAGTCTCGTGTGACTGGTTCTGTTTGATTTGGTGTCTTAACTCTCCAGGAATTAAACAACCCAAGAGCAACAACAACAACCACACAGTCGAGTACGATCTCTGGCGGGATTGAGACACAGGGAACGATATTAGTTCAGTTGGACATTAATTTTATCCCATCCCAACCTGCAGCACCTACGGCGATACGACGAAGAGGAAATGGATGCTGGCAGCGAGAGACCGTTGATACCGTTCCTTTTACCCTCTTCTTAGCGGGCAAGGTGTTGAGCGGAATGCTCCGAACACCCCTCCGGGACCGCTTGGACCTAGCCGGTCCTATGGTGGAAGTGTTAAAAGTTAGGTTTTATCTTTACGATGTCGATGATACTGGGTAGAACGATACGATACGGTGTTTTGGGATTGCTCTGGAATAGAGGTGCTGATGAGGTATGCATCGCTGCCGACTATACTATCTCACCTGGTACACGGTACTTCTGGGAAGTGTGGATGTGTGTGGGTCGTTAGAATGGGGTGTCGCGATCCGGTGGGAAGATTTGAGGGTGCGAGTTAAATTGATTAGCCTACTTGTGGGCTGCTGAGGAGTGGTTAGCGCAACCTAAGACTGTGCTCAGTAATTTTGTAATGGTCTCATTAAGCGCTGATATGCTACCTTCGTGGTATCAATGTTTTCTGTGAAATGAGTTCCAGCAGATGATAAAACTACCATGCTTTTGATGAGTGTTGCACATTCTTCACTACAGCAGGAAGGTACTGAAGTTGATGTTTTTCACTAAGATTTGGCTCTACATGTCATTTAATTGGAACATTTTTTTTCAACTGCTTGAAACGCTACTTTGAAGCTTGCCATTTAGAAGCCATGATGGGCAAGCTAACGTCACAATTATTTAAGAAATTATAAGATATTTAGTTTTCCGTTGTTGGCCTTAAAAGATGGATTGATTATTCATGTTTGTCGAACTATTAGTTAGAGAATAGCGTTTACAGAGGTAAGTATTGAGGTAGGAAAGAACATACGCTATAAAAACTTAAGCTAGGACCAATAACGGACCGAAAAATTGGCTTTTTTCGGCTGGTTGTAGAATAAAAAAAAATAAGAGCGGTAATTTATTTCCATGAATATCCTTTAAAAAGTAATTCAAGCTTGCTTGAAAATTAAATCTACGACCTTGCGAACTGCCTTTTGTCAGTTATCCGGAGTTTTCGACTTGGCGGACGAAGACATGCGTGTTGAAGATCTACTATTGAGTAGTTTTTGCAACAAAATTGTTGCAGTAGAGCTTTTGCACCATGTTGGTCCAGACATTTTAAATGAAACACAGCTAGAAGATGTTGGACTAGTTCGCGGACTAGGATGTCTTATCGAAATACCGCCGAAATTCGTCTGAAATAATCCCATTGAGTTTTGGCGTCATTACTTGCGAGTATGAAGTCTGTGGATCCGATTGCTGCTTCCTGATGTGTTTGTTCATTTTTTTCCAGGTGCTATTTCATTGTTTGGTCGATTGTATTGACCTTCCGGTAAAACCAACATCACGATCTAGCAAAATTCCCTTGGTCTTCATTTTCAGCATCATTTGGAGCTTCTTGGTGCTCAGAGTCGTCGGCCATTCGGAACTGGGCTTTCTTTCGATGCTCTGATTGTTGTCTAATAGTATCAAGATATTATAGATCCCGGAACAGGCTTACAAAACGTTCGCAAACTACCGCACGGAGTCTGTTTTAGACGTCAGGGTGTGTTATTATTTCATCGCGCACGTTTCTAAACGAAGGTGCTTCAATATTTTGGTCATCACGGTTAGAGTTTGACTGATATAGGCGTCAAATTTAGGTTGCCGACTCAAAGGATACGATTATTGAATGTGCAGTTAACGTTTCGTTAGTGGGACAGAGAAATCGACAATTTTTGCCATACTTACTCATTTCCAACAGTCGCTTACCCAATTATTAGATACATAATTCGATATTGTAAACTCGCTCCCGACCAGTCTTCAAGCCAATGAAGCTATCAACCTCGTGACCCACGTACCATCTTTAAACGCTTCAGCCTCTAGAAATGAAGACATTTCTCAACCATTTTTAGCTCCATTCAGCCCGGCAACCGGCAGCAGCAGCCCATCCGTCATATGCATCATCTCCGCGGGACAAATCCACCAGCAAGATTAATGTGCCCGACACATCCCGCGTCAGCATCGTTCGTGTACGCCGAAATGCCATCGGCACGCAATGCAATCGCGTGCGATACGGCGAACAAAAGGGGGGGGGGAGAAGAAAAATTGCCTTTCCCGCCTCGGTAGAAGGTGTCCTCACGGTGTTTGTCCTTCGATCGAAGGTGCTGCCGCCGTCACCACCCCCTCTCCGCACAGGTATGCACAGGATTTTGAAGGATTTCGTCGCCGACGGCAGACAAACGGATGGAAGAGCTAGCACAAAAAGAAAAAAGAACACCATTGGTCCAAACACCCTGCCCGAACAACCTCAACGAGTGCGATAAGCTTCCACACGTAGCATCACTTTATATATCGAACGGGTCGCTTTCGTTTCGGATGCTCGGATCTTCGGTAGATGGTGCGGTATCCGTTTTGTACCTTTCCCTCGCATGCACTCCTGCCGGGAGTCCTCGGGTTCGCTTGCAGGTGGCTCGGAACCGATTAGGGCGAAATATCCACGGATATGATGCATTTTGTCGGTCGTCAGCGTCACGGAAGACGTCGCGCGCGGTGAATTATTGAGTGCTATTAATTTCTTTTCCCCCTTCAATCGCATCCAATCTTCACAGGTTTCACCGATTTTGCGGCCCGAAATGTTGGCAGGACTTTTAGTACGGGGACAGGAAGAATTATTCCATGGAAGCGAGGAAACATTAGAGAGCGGTAATGGAATGATTAAGGAGCCGTAAAGGAAGATGTTTCAATTTATAAATCAATTCCACTTATCACTGACCACGCCGTTCATTAGGTCTCGAGTGAGGCTGCATCAAGACGCTCAAGAGGATGTGGATCATAAAAAAGGTTGAGAAATTCGTTCAGGATACTGGTGTTTGTATTTGGCCAGACTTTGGTGTCCAGAACGGCTGACTTGTGTGAATTGAGACTCATTTTTAGTTGCCCTTACAGTATACTGCAGCTTTCTTCTTTGAGCTCATCAAACAATGATTTGAAATTGAATGAACGAACCTTTCCTGGAAGTCAAGATCTTCAATCTAGTCCATCAAACACATCAAAGAGAAAAGCATCCCATAAGCATAAGACACCGTAGCCAAACGGAAGCTTCCTGCTCACCTCCCATGAAGTAACAAGTAGCTTATTAGTATGATAATGATTGTCTTCTACACATGGACTACGCTTACTTCGCCACAGCCATCATGAAGGGCCGATTGCTCTACGATCAAATCTAGATCGGATCGGTGGAAGAAGATTTATGCATACATAATTTGCCTAGCGTAAATCGTCCCTAGCCATCGCTCACATGCAACTGGGCGGATGTTAGCACAATATTTGCATAAAATCAAACCCACACATATGCTACACTTTGTTCCACACCACGCAGACATACAGACACCCGTACACCCACAGGTCGTGTTGCACGGCGCAGGAAGTACTAATTGTACTCGCGAGCTTCCGTTCGCCAACTGCATCCCGAAATCTTGACCTTACCCTTTTGCTGCACCGAAGCGCAGATTGATTGCATTCCGGTGAAAACCCGCCGGGTTCTCCCGGTGTGCCGCTCGGGTTGAGCGTTTCGTGCACAACACGCCTTCCGTATTGCCCGGCAGGGGACGCGCACGGCCCACCTCGAACTATTATTATTGTACGGCTTCTAATAATTTTCTCGGAACAGCTCTCGCCAGCAACGCCGCTACGCTAGTGGGCTAGTGGGCAGCACCCGAGCCGTGCCGTGGGGTGCTGGTCATTTGTCAGGCCCGTTAGCAAAGTCGTGATTAACCCTGGCGAGCTGTCTACAGCCGGACCGGGTCGAACCCGGCACCCGGGCAACGTCCTGGGTGCTTCACGCTGGAGTCACGACCGGTACGGGATTGGGGTGAATCGGTATGGGTGGCAATGGGCAGCATGTTCCAAATTGCAGCTTTGTGTGCGCTGCATCGAATGCACCCACGACTGGGTCTGCCTGCAACTGCAGCCCGGGTCCGGCCATTTCGTACGGCTTCCGGTAGCTCTGATAAAGCGGAGGGTGAGAAGCATTTATAGAAGATTTATACAATCGAACGGTGGAAGTAGTAAAGCGTCTAGCAATGTGTCTCGCAACAACAATAGATGTTGAAATTTGCAGAACAAAACGCAAAGGGAGCCGTTACAGGCTATTGGTGAAGAAATCGGTACAAATCAATTTGAACAGTACCGATCTGTCATAACTGTTATACGTCGGTGTATGACAGACGGGGCAGTGGATTACCATAATTTGTCGCAGCTTACTTAGCAAACATATCGCGTGTTCGGGTTGTCAAAAATACCGTACCATAAAACGTCAGCGGTGCGAAACCCCGTTTCGTACTCTGGAAAATGGACAACAATTTAATATGAATGTAAATTAGCCATAGCTTGAAGTGTGTGTTGGTGTGTGTCCGTTTCTTGCCCAACGGTGTTTAATGTGTTTTGTACATTAGACCACCCTATGCTTCTGCACAATCGCCATCGCTGGTGTTCCACTTGCTGTAAAATCACCGAAAATACGGTACCGCTTAGCAGCAGGTGGGCTCGACTGCTGCCCCGTCTCGTTTGGCTAATGACGCGACCCTAAAATGTCACTGCTTCTTCACTATTGCTAGTCAAGGCGAAACCATCAAGCAAAACAATCACGATTTGAATATTCATAAGCACAAATATTACGCCTATAAGTTTTATTTACATTCACTACCAACTTTGGCCCACTTTCAGGCACTTTGTTGTGGGGAGTTTTGTGTACGATTTGAGCTTGAGGATAGTGTTTGAAAGTTTTCCCCTCCCCTATGCTGAAACCGTCACGATTTCACCAGCAATTTTAGCTTTAACGAGTGACGAGGACGAGTGATTTTAAAAATCCTGACCGCTACCGCATCAAACACCGTGGTAGCTCATCGTACTCATCTTTCGTACCGTTTCTTGCCGAACTAATTAGAGGATGTTTGCTGTTTTAGCATGTGCAAAAGTTCGATGCACCTAACGTGAAGCTTCCGAGGGTAAATTTACCCATTTTTTACCCAATGCAACAAATGCAAGCGCAAAGTTAACGATCATCGGCTTTGCCGCTCGAATATTCCCACACTGAATCCTCCCCGAAATCATTGTGTTTATCATTCCCAAAAAAACCCAACTATCTTTTCGGGTGCGGAGTGAGGCAAATATGAAGGTTCGCTTCCCCGCACACATGACACGCAATTTCAATAACAACAAATTTTGAAACGAAAGAAGCTGCTGCGCTAAAAGCTTGTGCGGTGGTTCAGCCCTGTTTTTGAGGGGAAACTAATTTTCGGAAGCAAGTGTAGTGATTACGCCACACGCAATGCGTTTTTGAGCAACAAAGCAGTGTGCGTCTTTGACGTTCCGAGCAACTTGCCGTAGGGGTTTTGTGCAGGCTCGAAACTACCGGAGCGTGAAATCCATGTGCAGCATCCAATTAAATTTTGCACAGAACGCACAGGTACAAGGCTTCTAACGTCTGTTTTGACATTTTCAAGCGGTGCAGAAAGCAGGATTGAAGAAATTGACGAAAGACTTCAGGTGCATTGAACCGGAATAAACGGTAGAGGGGACGGAAGGCAACGGGAATGGAGATGTCTAATCGTTCAAAATGCAGTTAAAGAATGCGCTTCGATACACTTTAGAGGGAGGTGGAGAGATGCGTGCTATTTTGTGCTTTGTTGGGTGTGAATCGTTGACTTTCAATGAGTGACTATTCGAAAGGGCATGAAACTGCAGTCATTAGACGCCAAAATGGAGACAAATATTTTTGGATTAATGAATGTGACGTCTTTAGTTAATTTTGCTTCAATACTGTACCTTTGGTTTGATATTTAATGTTAATTGCAGGTATCAAAAAAACCAATGATCAAATTTATTATAATTTCGATTTGATTTTTAGACATTACTCTCATCGTTTTCACTTAATTTGAATACTCATCAACTCTTGGGAAAATTATTGATGACATTTGATGCAACCTGCTTCCAGAACTTGTGAGTCTTTATTGCGTTGAAATTCCCCTTGTCTACATCGGTGAATTATCCTATATCGTTGTTTCTGGTAGCCAGGCCAAGCTCGTCTCGTTCGAAGAATTTGATAGTGGTTTGTGTCTTTATTGTTTGATATTTTATTGTTTTTTTTTTGTATTATAGTGTACAACAGGCAGATATGTATGTGCAATACTCCATTAGTACAGTTTAAGTTAGTATTAAAAAGGAAAACCAATTAACTATTATGAAGCAAAATCTGCATCACCTTACAGCCATTGAAAATAGAGAAATAAACGAGTTAATATTTTAATCGAATCAGCAAGCGGGTGTAGCAACACTGTAATTACCATAATAAAACTTTTCTGGCTACTTTGAAGCGCTCAGAAATTATTTACAGTGCATCAACATTCTTCGACAGCAAGCCGCCAAGCCCGGGATGGCATGCCCGTGTACTGGGTAAATCACATTACGAAACCATTTGATGGACGCGCTGTAGACAAATTGCTTATGCACCGTTGCGAACACAGCACAACCCTCCCGTCATGGCTCTCCGTTGACAAAATACTCGGAACGGGTGAAACATAACCATACTCGCATTGAAACGAGGACGCTTCTGCTCTGTACAATTCAAGCAAAACTAATCAACCAACCACACACGCTCACACCGACCTAGCCCCGAACGGGGCAGCAAAACTACAAGGATACTAGCTGAATTTTCGTCTCATAAATCTGCCTCCCATAACCCGTGTGCGGGTGTGCAAGGGTGTGAGTGACCTCCAGCGTCGTGGCAGTAGTAAACATATCCGAAACATGTTACAAGAAAAAATCCGAGGGAGAAGCTCGACCGAGAAAAAGAGTCCACCGACGAACGGACATGTTTATTAAGTACGCAGTTGTGACACGCTGAGTGCAAAACGGCTGGTTACAGGCGGTAGGCTTCACCTGCTGCTGCGACTGCTGCTGCCATTGCACCCATTGGATCGATGGGAACGCGAAGCTGTCACCAGCACGTGCGGCCAACGGTTCAGTGTTGAATAATGCAAAAGCAACCCCCTCAAACCCCTTGCAGCCGTGAGTTTTGCATTGTTCGAGTGGATCTTGCGCCCTCCGGTGAAGGATTTCTAAGCGCTGCCGATTGTTAGTGGTGGCATCGTCGGGCGTAGGGGAGTTTAAGATTGCAAAGAAGCAGCTCAATTTGGTGTCACGGTTAGGCTCGCGTCTGCCAATGCTTACCTGTTTAACCTGCCGATCCTCAAACCGTGTGGTCGCGCGTTTAGAGATAATGGGTGTTTTAAATTTAGAGCGCGACACCGGCTCGTACCGTGCTTTTGCGACTCCGTAAGTGATAATTAGCCCGTGGGGCGGTTGGGCGATTAGCTGCACTTGAACGTGTCACTCGTTTCCGAAGGGCAATCGGAGATCATTTACAACGGAAAAGTTCTAGCAGGGGTTTTCTCGTGCTCGGCTTGTTTGCCAGCTCGTTTTGTATCGCCCTAATGGGCATGCCGTGTGTGCAGGCTTTTTGACCCTTTGGAAGAAATTATTTGTAATGAAAAGTTTGACATTGACATTTGAAATCATAGCAAAACTATTATGCGGAAAGTGCTGTATGTAGATATAGCATCACGAGGAAAACATTAAAGGTTACTAGTTCTTCTGCACAACTAATTACAACTAGTTCAGTCGAGTAAAGAACGTCAACGCATTCGGATATCACAATATCTATTCATTAATTTATAGTTATGAAAACGCAAGCTATTCTGTTCTATTTGCTACATATTTTTGTAAAATACTAGCTGGCCCGGAAAACTTAGTTATTCTCAAAAAAAAAAGAAAAAAAATCCATCATTGCTTTCCTTTTTGGGATAATTGTACCGTGCCCGTATCCTAACAGTATTCGATCGTCGAGTGTAAACCACCAGGTATCTTACACCAAGTGCCAAAGTACTGTATACAACAACAACATTCCTGCTGTTTGTATGGAAGTTAGAAAAATTAAATTTAGTTTAGTGTAACATCTGAACATTCTGTAAGTTTTAAAACCTATTCTCATATCACAATAAGGTGTGTGCAAAGTTTCGTTGAAAATGATCCAGCCATTTCGGAGGTTGCTCGCAACAAACACCGTGACACGAGATTTATATATATATATATATAGATAGATATAGATAGAAGATAGATAGAAGATAGAAGAAGAAGATTAACTCTAGAGTGAAAACTGGAGCATTAGTAATATTTGTTAAAACGAATACTCATACTAGCAATCGATTAATGGCCAGCGTGGTGTAATACCCTGAACGTGAAAGTCTTATGAAATGAAGAGTTCTTTCAGGCGATATGATAAGCTGTCTGTACTGAAAGAAGGTATCATAATTACTACAAAAATGCATTACAATTTTAAATTAAAGCAGAGCGGTAGTGTTGTTAAGTTCGACTTATCTGAAACTATACCCAATCTTTCCAGAACATGGAATGTATCGATATACTTTTCAAATGAATTGCATTACTAATCGTCCACGAGATGTTTTCAGCTGTAATATCATGGTTAATTTATATCATAATGAATTTGAATTTCTACCACATGATTTTCAACACGTTACTGATTGTATTGTCATCACTTTGTCACGTAGAACTATTAGTAACGCACCATGTTATAGCTTTTACTGATTTTTGCTAGTATTTTTACGATGAATTTCAAATAATTGTTTAACAAAATCACATTAAGTTATAAAATGTTTAGTGATGTGCCATTTGGAACAAGCATTACAATCGTAATCTTTTCATTCAAGTTCAGTCGGACTCTATTTTTAACAGTCGGTGTGATGTTAGCTTTTGCCCTTTTTAAAATGGAATTGGCTTCAATATGCAAAAAACTTTTGAACTTGATAAATTATGATGATGCGTATGAAATATATGATTCAGTCATGCCTGTACTGCATTCTTTTTAAAACATGAACATGCCAACCATTTGACACAATCCACTTGCATTGTCAGTTCTTTAATCAAATGTCACGGTAAGTTTTTGCAACACAGAAATTGCAGTTGATACGTCTTAAAAGCTCTGCCTGGTCGGCCTTCTCTTTAATTGCATTCGATGAATTTCAGCCTTTTTTGTGCAACTGAAACCCATACCTCCTACATTGCACACCCATTTTCCCAGCGCAGCAAAATGGCGCACACTATACCGTTGTGTGTTGGAGCACCAAAACCTGCACCGAATCTAATCGAGCTGTAAAAAACATTGCTCTTTCGCTCTTCTTTTCCACTTTTCACTCCACGGCCCACTTCTCACCCACTCATCAGCCATAAAACGCTTTGTGCGGCCGCGTTTAATAAAACTTTTGTTCTTGTCCAATTGTTCGTGCATGAATTATTGGACCGGAAATGCAACGAACACAGAGCACTGCTACGCTGGTCGCGCTAAGCACGGTTGGTCACAGGACCGTCCATAACGGAGCCCGTGCACCACTGCACCACTACGGCAACGGCCAGCGCAGAAAAACGAAACAACAACGACCCGAGTGGTTCTAGACCCGGTGCAGTGAGCCCATCCAAGCCTGGTGCATGGTCGGCATGTAATCGGTGTTTTCTCCGCTGCGCTACCATGTGCATATGCAGATTAGATTGAAGCCGGTCAAAATCTGCACAGAATGGTTACAAAAAAAGCGGTGCGTCACGGTACGGTAAGCTGGATGAGTGGACGGGGGTTGATTGGTGAAAGCAGCGATCAAAATGGGTTTCTTTGGCAGGAATACTCCACGAATACTATAGGAAGCAAGCACGATGCTTGCCTGAGTTACTTTACACAGAACGATGGAAGAAGATAGCAATTCAGTCTCAAGTAAAAATAAATGTAGTAAAAGCTGATAGATTTCGAGATTGACTATTCCATGTTTCAATGTACATAATTTTATATTGCATGCTGATCAGTAGCTTCTTTTAATTTGTTTTTTGAATGCAACAAAAATATTTATCATCTGATATTATCGTAAGAGCTTAGCGTTTTTTAGGTAGACATTTTTAAGGCGTTTTAAATAGATTTTCACATTCGTTTGTTGAAAGATGCAAGAAACGCATAAAAGCTGTAATTAAACATAAGCTATAAAATTACGTGGAATATTAGCTGTTTGAGATATCGAACTCGTTTCTAAATTAGAGATTTAATATAATGATTTTTTCATGCGTGATTCAAAAAGGCCAAATAGGAGAAGTTTTCTGTATGAAAGCGACAAAAGTACTAAAACTAACTGATAGAAATAGGTGTATTATTGATTTTTACTAACGATAGGGTTTAAAAATAAATTATGAATTATCTTAATCTAAAGCATACTGATTATTAAACGTTCAGATTGCTTTTTCTACACTCCATTCATAGAACACCATGCTCAGCTACTCAGTGGTGCCATCTGTCATCTTCTACTGAACTCCGTTATACCGGGTTGCCATTTTGCCACTGTCATTTTTGACAGATTTGTGATTGAATGCACCGTTTTATTCTCCCAGCGCTACAGTAGCGTTGCATGCTTTATTGCTTGCAGCATTTTGAATTTCTAACCACTACCTTAGTGCGTTATCTCTGTGCCAATCGAATCAGCTAACAATCTGTCGCTTGTTACGCCGCATGGAACTCATACTAAAGCGAGCACCACAAAGGCTCCGAAACGAATGAAAAAAAAAAAAACAAAACAAAACAAAACAAAAGAACGAACCTAACTATAATCACTAATTTCAGCAAAACCTCGTGCGGACGCAACTTGCCATAAATTTCACTGACCCTTGTGCAAAACATACCATGCTCCCGATTCTCTGCATCGGTCGGTTAACCACCGCCCATCGGTACGCCGCTCAAATGGAACCACCGTACCCGCGTGAGGGGAGCTTATCTAAATCAGCAAACAATACACCCTCCGCTCCTGGATGGTGGTTATCTGCTTCCGGGAGTTTTATAAGAAATTTCTGGTCCGAATAAAGAAAATTTAATGTCCAGCGAGCGGTAACTGTAGCTGCACACACCTTGAGGAATAATGCAAACCTCCACTCCAAACTCTTTCGTGTAGTCTTCACGTCTTACCCTTCCGTTGCACCATTTGTTACAACCACACACACGGCACAAAATGGCGCCCTGGACACATAGGGCCCCGGCAGAAGGGCGACGTGTCGGTCGGTTACCCCTTTTTTGTTGCCTGGTTGTTGTTGCTGTACCCCATCCAGGAAGAGCGCAGGGTGTGCGCACCCTTTCTGCGGGCATGGTTGGCAAGCATTGGCAAGCCCGTTTTGCTTGCGTTTCCGTAGGTTCGCTAACAATAATTCATTCGCCACACAATGAGTGCGCGCTGCCAGCTACCCCACCCCGGCCAACGGGGTCACAAAATGGTGTGCTGGTGGTGTTTTGCTCCAACTGCTAACTGGAATGCGCCATGTGCTCCCATTTACGGGCCAGTTCTCAGGGCTCAAGCTTAAAGTGGTCGTTCTTTTTTTTTTCCTGTTCCGAAATTATGCCGTTTCGGGTCGGGACGTTTAGGTGTGTACCGAGAGGAAAGGCGCACGATTGCGATCGGTTTTTGGGGAAACCACCGGCAATTGTGGTGTGCCGTACAGGGCCATGCCTTGCAAAGCACAACGTTCAACATTACTAGCAATTTAAAAATCGTTAATCCACCAGCACCCAGCCATGGAGCCTCGTGGAATTTGCACACCGTGCAACCGGCAGGACCTTCTGGCAGGCTCCTGATTGACTGCCCGGTTCGAGCTGCATGTTTGGTCAGCGTTGCCTATCGGTGGTCAAACAATGGGCGGGAAAAGCGGGAAATTGCCTTCCTGCCTACCCTGGAACACTAGTGTAATGTGGCCCGCATCTATTACAGTGTGCCCCTTGCTTCCCGGTTTCTCCCGATGGTGGTTAACGTTTACTCGTCGACTGGTGCAACCCGAACAGGGAGATCGATACGGGCAACACTAGCAACAGTCAAACTGCGCCGTGGCGAACGAGACCAAAACGGACCGACCCATGTAGCGATGTAATCGCCAGGGACGAAAGGGTTTAGCACAGCCTACAATGTTAAGCAACCAGTAAGGACTTGAGACTTTGCTCCTTCGTTGAAAAACAAAGAAAAGGACGAAACACAGGTGAATGAATGTTACCAGCTGCCCCCGAAGGTGGGTATTGATCGTTCGCTTTCTTACCGGTCCGTTCGATCCATTCTACCAGTACAGTCAGAGGAGTGACAAATATTAAACTTAAAACGGAAACATGTGTTCGAGTGCTACGAATGTGCTCAACCGTAGACCGTGCCGCGACTTGGTGACATCGGATCATGGCGATAGCGATCTTATCGTGGTCCGATCGATCTACATCATACATTAATGAGGGATCTTTCCTGCCTGTGGCCGCTGGTCAGTGGCCGGCTCGATGATCGATGATTGACCAGGGGTGATCAATTTAATGTGTTCGGTTTGTAAAGTGACATAAAGTGATCTAATTTACGATCGTCGGTTGATCGTCGGTGACGGGAGAAGATATCAATCATCGTGTGGGGTTGTTGTTTGTAGCCGTATGATGATAGATACACCGGCGTGATGATGAAACACATTTATATTTTGTACTTTATCTTGAAAAAGGGTTTGAAAAAGTGCTATCAATCCTGCCGTATTCGCATGATGTGTGAATAAACAAAATGAACAGGATTCAAAACCAGTTTACAGCACATTCTTACTCTATTTCCATATTATCCGGTTTTCAGTTGAATAAAATTAAAGTAACATCGAATTAACAAGTGTACAAAAGATGATAAAGGACATTCAATCACATTGGACACGAACATCCAATTAAATGAAGGTTAAAAGGTAATCTAAAGGTAGCGGATTTAATACCATTTTGAAGTTATTGAAGATATTGAATAACGTATTGCTAGACATTCTACAAGGTTTTGCAATATATTGCTTGGTAGGTGATGTAGAGTTTTCTCTTTGACTTATTCGCTTATTTAGTTGGCTGCCCGGTGTCATTCTGGTGACATGTACTGCTGAACCTGATCATCTGTTTCTTAGTCTATATACACATGATAGGAGATAAAGTTTACCACAAACATGAATTTAACACACTGTGTAAATAGTATAATCGTCCTAATTTTTCCAACTTTATTTTTAAATTTAATTAAATTGTTCAATTATTCAAGCCATTTAGTATGGTGATCAATTTACCTTTTCCAGAACCTTTAAAGATTGTCCAGTATCATCAATACTGAACATGTTTGTAATGTATCATCAATTGAAGCTTAGGGAAATGTCATTCGTTAACAAGTAAAAGAACACAAAATGATATAAAAACAATTGTTGAAATTAACAATACTGCTTACACTCCTCTTTCAAGAAGCAGAATGCTTTTAATTTCGTTTGAGAGGCTGGTATTTAAGCTTTTTTCATTATTCTCCACATTCTAGAACCCATTAAAAAAACATCCTATATCACAACAAACCAATACACAAAAGTTCTTGATAATAGGATACATCTTTTCAAAAGGAGGATATCATCCAAGCCAAAGCAGCGCTCAGTATTGGTTCAGTGATTCCAATGGTACTAGAACTCAATATTGCTAAATAAATGATTAAATGATTGTACCGTTATCATATTGCCAGACCTTGATTTTGAAACACATTGTTCTCCAGAAATAAATCACAATAATAGTTACACAACATGATTGTATTGTTAGCCGTACACACACACACACAATACCTCAAAGAGGTCTTATTAGTCACACGTACCAGACTCGTGCACTCTTTCTTGGTTCAATATAGATATTTAAAGAATATTTCTCATGAATTATGTCTCTGTTGTCTGCAGCCCTTCAGTCGGGAAAGTAAATTGAAACCATTTGTTCGTCAGCCCCGCTTCAAATCACCCGTGCCAGTGAACATCTATGACGCAAACTAGGGCATTAAATTGACGTAGCAGACAACAACCTGTGCAAACAAGGCTAGTTAACAATTCACCGAACTCGATGCCAGACAAATGCTCAAACTGTAACTCCCGTAATTGGTGTTCTAGTAATTTCTCCACTCTAAACTTCTCTACCCTGCCTTTTCTAACACTTTCCCAAAATAGACGCTGTTTTGTACAGGTTTTTGCTTGCTTTGCGAACAACCGTGCCCCAATCGGGAGGAATTTTCCACTGCGGGCTGTATGAACAGAAATAGAACCATAAGGATTATCAGTACACGATGGACCATGAATGCAGTTAAAGTGAGCTTTTTGTTTTAGACCCATTTCGCTTGGGACTTGGCCGCCAGTTGATACAGATGGTCGGCGGCTGGTCGGTAAATATTTTGATCGAAGCCCTCGATAGCGCTGCTGTGGGCACGTGTTTACCGAAACTGGTTCATCTGCCAGAAGTGCTCTAACACCAGAAGCGCATGCGTGAACCAATTTGCCTGAGGTTCAGTTTAAGGTCTTGGGCTCCCATTAGCTCCTGTTGTGCGCATTATTTGAAAGCTGTCTGGGAGCTCACAGAGAGATGGGATTGAGCGAAGTGTAGGCAAGCTGAGCAAATGCAAACACACGGACGCACGCGCGCGGGGCAAGGAACGGCGAAGGTGAAGGATTGATCATTTCGATGGCGCGTGATAAATTGCCTGATCTGTGTTTTAGATCTGTGTGTTGTTTTGTAGCTGCTGACGGTGGTTCTGTCAGGTATAGTATTATCTTCCTAGCGGTGTTTACATTTAAAGTATTTGTTACCTCATCCTGAACAATGCTTTAAATGTTTCCCCGTTGAAGTGGGATTGGAAACGTTGTTTTTTTCACCAAACAGACACGAAAAAAGTACACATTAAGCCGTTGAGTTGGAAAGACACGGCCAATCCCACAGAGAAAGCTCCGAGTGTGAGTACCTCCTGTTCGACCCAGCCAACAATCGTCTCAGCGTTTAAACAATTCCCATCAATCTATGGCTTCGACCGGTATCGCTTACCGAAACTGACTGAATCCATGTGGTGTGTGAGTGCTTCTAATGATAACTGTCGATAATTGTAGGTTCGCTTCTTCCAAAGCTGTCCTCCCTACTCATTTGCCCTGCACTCGCTACCGTTGCTTCTTTAACGCTACGTAGGGTAAGCAGCCCAAAAAGCAGTTATAATAATAGGGCTTTACAGCAGGTCAACAACAACAACAACAAAAGGGAAGAAGTGACAGCTACCATACACAACCGACTGTTAGGACCAACAAACCGCTGGCACTTGGCATTTTTGTCACAATTTTGGGGACAGTTGCGAAGGAATACGCCCCCATCGGTGCGTTAATTTGTTAAGCCACGGAATTGTTGGTCACGCAAAAGAGCCTGGCGCTACGCATGAACGAACCAGCGAACATTCGCGCACAGAACTTGCACGCTCGCACGCCGTTGTTGCGACTAGAACCGTTTCCCCCCCTCCCGTAAATCTTCCCCTCTCGAGAGCACTCGATACGTTGGTGTACGTGGAATTGCGCGCGGTGGGTGAGTTCCACGAAAAAGTACATAGGAAACCCCGTTAATGCCGGCGACACTCTGCGAGTGTCCGCGGTTGTACAATTGGGGTGCTCCATACCATTTGTGGTACCATGTTTTGAACCCCTCCTCCGGCCTGGGACCATTACGAGCGGAAGGAAAAACGTCCGCTTCGTGGGTTGGTGGGCTTTAGGGTTTAGGGGTATTTTTTTCTCCTTATGATACGCTCTGGGGAAGGATGAAGGAAATTCGATATCCTCTCAAAACCGGAGGGAAAACGGAAATTTTGAGACGAATGCCCTCCTGGTGTGTTTGTGAGGGTAAACTAGAAGTAAGAAAAAAACATGGTTGCCTTCCAAGTGTAAACGAATGTAGCGGCTGGAAACTTGAGGGATGATTTAAGATGGCTTTCCTAGAAACAAAAGTAAATCGGAGTGTTGTGCAGCTAAAAAATATCAAACATGGATATGAAAATATCAAACATAAAATTACAATGAGTTTATTACGCTTAGAAAATGGTTTGCTAAACTTAACACATTTTTAATGCATTAAGATTCATTACATTCATAGATAAATTAAATGAAGAAAAATATATAACTTATGAAAGAAAAAACCTACACTTTGAAGAAACGAAAGCTTGTGTTGAAAATCTGTTCAATATAAATTTGTAGTGCTCACAGATGTTCTATTTTTTAATAATAATAATAATAATAATAATAATAATAATAATAATAATAATAATAATAATAA
>AXCO02003043.1:0-25136 GCA_000473525.2 Anopheles melas | reverse complement strand
ACGTTACATCCAATGACTACATTAAGCGTAGAATAATATTGCAAAAATTGTTTAATGAAGAGTAGATAAACTAATGAATAATCTATAGCCATTTGAGCTGACGTAATCAATGTGTTGGGGCAATAACAGGAAAAATTGCGTTTAAACTTAAACAAAGGCATGGTAAGAAAAAAGAGCTCAAACCCCATGATGACTAATCCAACACAGAAACAAAGGAAACACTTGTCCAAACACGGCAACGCCGTTGATCAGCGCCCTTAATCATACTCATCAAAGCCACCACCGATTTCTCAATACCTTCCAGCCCAGGTACAACTCCACCATCAGCAACCATCACCAACACTTCTACACCCTCCGGCAGCAATGCCTATCCGAGGGCCGTCTCTTCGAAGATCCCGACTTTCCCGCAACGGACGCCTCGATCGGTATGCCCAAGTTCACCAACGTGCGCTGGAAACGCCCGAAAGAGCTTACCCCAACCGCCCAGTTCTTCATCGACGGTGCCTCCCGGCTGGACATCTGCCAGGGGGCACTGAACGACTGCTGGCTGCTGACGGCCGCCACCAATCTGACCTCCCATCCGTGGCTGTTTCGGCGCGTACTGCCGGGCGATAATAGCTTCCAGGAGGAGCAGCATTAGCGCCGGAGAGTGTCACTTTCGCTTCTGGGAGTTTGGCCAGTGGGTGGAGGTGTTGATTGACGAACGACTGGCGACAGTGGCGACGAGGAAGTTGCTTTTTGGCAGGTCGGCTAACGGGGACGAGTACTGGAGTGCACTGCTGGAGAAAGCGTACGCAAAGTTTTACGGTTCGTACGGTGCGCTTGACGGTGGTACGGCACGGGAAGCAATGCAGGACCTGACCGGAGGACTGACGGAGTTTTATCAACCGAAAAAGATGGCCGACGGGCAGGAGGACCAGCTGTGGGATATCTTGCGCAGTGGGTCCGAGACGGGGTCACTGTTTGCCTGCAACCTGAAGGTGAGGAGTTTGCGAGATGTGTTGTTAAACTTTTTGTACATTTTAAGCATCCTTCACCTTCATTTCAGAGTGATCCAACGGGTGAGAACGTTGCCACCAAGGAAGGGCTTTTGCGGGGCCATTCCTACTCCATCACTAAAGTGTGCAGCATTCCCGGCTTAGTGAGCGGTAGCGATGACATCCGTTTGCTTCGCATCCGCAACCCGTGGGGCACCGGAATCGAGTGGAATGGCCGCTGGAGCGACAAATCACGGGAGTGGAAGTCCCTCAACCAGGCGGAAAGGAAGCGCGTGGGGCTGACGGTTGAAAACGATGGCGAGTTTTGGATCGAACTGGTCGACTTTATGAAACACTTTGACCGGCTGGAGGTTTGCCATCTCTCGCCAGAACTGCACAGCATTGAGGAAGATGGGGCTGGGGATCGAACATCCTCTACCCGTCGCTATCGCTGGGAGTTAAGTGCACTGGACGGTCAGTGGATCCGTGACACGACGGCTGGGGGGAATATCTCCTTTCTGGACACATTCCCACAGAATCCCCAGTACACGATCCACGTGCAGGATGGTACAACCGGTTCCGGTGTGGTGATTGCACTGATGCAAAAGTATCGCCGGGCCGATTCCCTTCCAAGCCTCACGATCGGGTTCACCGTGTATAGGGTTACGGTGGAGGATCTGCGCCAAAAGCCCGTCCCGAGGGAGTTCTTCCAGCACCACGATCACGCGATCGTTGGTGGATCGATTTTTATCAATGCGCGTGAAATTAGCTGCCGATTAACGCTGGACGCTGGCCTGTATCTCGTCATTCCTTCAACGTTCGAGCCGGGGGAGGAGGGTGACTATCTGCTCCGGATCTTTACCGCCCGTGGGAACACACTGTGTGAGAACGATGCAACGCTTTGCTTCGGCACGCTGGACGATCGTATCACCGAACAGGGGAAGTTTTTCGATACACCACGGTGGGCCTTGCTCGCGAATGCATTCTACAATCATGCGGAGGGAGACAAGCAACTGCTCAACACAGCCAGTCTGTGTGACATTCTGTGGGAACAGTTTTTCCGCTCGAACGTTCCGAAGCGGGCACAACCGAAACAGCAGACGAGCGGTGGTTCTTCTCCGTGGAGAAAGTTCTACTCCTGTGTGTTGCAGCTTTGTGCCTGCTTTTGGATACAATCAGCAGTAAGGAAGAGTCGTCGAGCCGGGGAACCAATCGTGCAGGAAGATCAAGCCCATCGGGAGGAGCTGGAGCGGATTGTGAAGCTACTGATGGGGCGCATTGCCGATGGGCAGGATACGATCGGGTACGAACAGTACCGTACGATCGCACGGGATGTGTATCAGTGGGAGTCGGTGTTCCGGCTGTACGATATGGATGGCAGTGGCACGTTGGATCGGCGTGAGCTGCGCCATGCGCTACGATCTTCCGGCTTTAACACGAACAATCGCATCCTGTGCCGGTTGCAGCGGTTGATGGTGGAGCTGAACCGACCGCAGATCGAGCTGATCGAGTATGTGCTGTGTGCGGCCGAGTGTCGTCATGCGATAGGTGAGTCCTACAATGAAGAATTTGGAGAAATTATAGCAGGATTTTGAGTGTGATGCTTACCTCGCTTGCAGATGTCATACACCGGGACGCCGCTTGAGGAAGATCAACCGTGGATGCCAACGATGCCATAACATGCGCTCAAACGTGACTTTAATCCGTACGCTCCTTTCCGTATCTCTTTACCGTATCCTCATCGAATAAACCGCTTCTGTAGAGCTTATTTCAAATCAGCAAAACCTCCGAACATTATTCTTTCCAAGGCAAACACTTCAAGATATTCGATTTGATCGTACATTTATCCTCGTCTTTGAGACGACATTCAAAACATTAACTTTAATGTGTACTTGCAAATACACCGAACACAGAGTTTCAGCAAACATTTACGATTACAGTTGTGCAGGAGACATGAGGTGACTATGTCACGCATTTTCCACTGGTCCATATAATTTGATAACAAACTTCCTTCGTACTTTACGAGTAGATCGTTTTCGTGATCCATTCCTCCAGCGTGAAGCGAGCCTCATTCCTGTTGCTTAGATCCCGCGCTCTGAAGATGTCTGTGTAAATGAGAGCACAGCATTAAGATCATCCAACATTCCAACATTCCAACAACAGCTCCTCATTCAACCTACCAAACATGGTCCGGATCTTCACGGCACAGGTAATGAAGTCGTCGAACCATATCTCACCCTCCTTCGAACCGTACCGGTGCATCAGCATGTTGATGATGTGATTGTTCAGCGTGTAGCCTGCCGACTGTAGCGCTGCCCGCAGTTCAAACGGACTGATCCGGCCACTCTGATCGGTATCGTACTGCTTGAACACACCCTTCCAGCGGGCGATATCGGCCAGCAGCTTCTGGAACTCGGCCAGTCCCAGCTTGCCGGAGCCGTCCTCGTCCAGCATGGCCACCATCGAACGGCATGCATCCTTCGAAAAGCCTGGATTGGATGGATCCGCTAGAAAATACAACGAGAGACAGTAATTAGGAAGATCTTAATGTGAATATCAATCCTCTTCCTGAAGATCCTACCATGCACTTGGGCGACATTTTCACTCCTCATCAGCTCGCGACGCTCTCCGTTCGCCGCTGCCGGCGGACTGTTGTCTCCACCGGCAATATCCCGGAACAGGTTCTGAAGTGTACTCCACATACCGCACAGGCTTCGCTCCAGGCTCGTCTGGGAGATGGCGGCCGAAGCTGTGCCGGCCACAGATTGTTGCTTTTCCAGAGGAGTCGTTCGAGTGCTTTGATACGTGCGGGAGATGCCACGGGATGCTTTGACGATGTCTTCGCGGAAGCAACGGTCAAGCACCAGCTTCAGCTCCATCCAGTCGACTTCACCGTCCTCACCGGCCACTTCGATGAAGAGTCGCTCCATGGTGGCACGCTGTGCGTCAGTAACTCCCGTGTCTACGTCCTACAGCAAGGTTAGAGAGGATATCATTAGTTGTGTGAATACTGAAATAGGACACATTGAAAAGAACATCAAACATTCAAATAACACTTACTTTGGGTGAAGGCTTAGATGGTGGACCAACTCCAGCTAATGGTTTGGATGGTGATGGATCCTTAGAGAGGTAATGTTATTTACAAGAGTGATGTAGTTCATACAGATGCAATTATACTTGGAAGTAGTAGTGCAATTATGATTTTTACACAGTGATGATCATCTACTTGCATTCTTCATTCCACAAGCACCACAAACATTAACCAAAACCTGTTTTCCCCAGTGCTACTTACCGTCGGTGTACCAACTCCGATCGCACTATCGTTCTCCTGCATGTTGGCTGCACACTCCGAGAACACCCGGATCATAAACTCGCCCTCCTCGTTCGGCTCAAACGTCGACGGTATGATCACGTACGATCCGGGCGGCAGCCGGAACCGACACGTAACCTCGCGCAGATTAATAAACGTCGACTTTGCCGCCGACAGATGCGACGTAAAGAACTCTCTCGGCAGTGGCTTCCGCTGAAGATCACTCGGCTCCACCCGGTAGATCGCAAACCCGATCGTAAGACACGTGATGCCCTTATTCCGCTTCGAACGTCGATTCTTCTGTATCAACGACACGATCAGCGTACACAGCTTCGCCTCATCGTCCGCATCGGGATCATCGAGCCGGATCACGTACTGTGGGTTGTGCCAGAACGTGTCCGGATAGTTGCGGCACCCACCGGCCGTACTGCCCAGCACCCACTCTCCCTCGAACGCACACTGCCTCCAAGCAAACCGACTCTCCTGCAGAGCGATCGGACAGTCCGGACTGAGGTGGCACATCTCCACCCGATCGAAGCACTTGCGAAAGTCCGGAAAGGACATCCAAAACTCCCCATCCACCTCGAACGTCAGCCCGATCGAGCGCTTCGTGTCCTCGTTGATGAAGCGCCACTCGGGCGACTTGTCACTCCACGCCCCGTTCCATTCGTTCTCATTGCCCCACGGATTGCGCAGCCGGAGCAGCTGTATCTTTCCCTTCACCCGTGGCGTCTCGATATCCACCGCTTGCGCTTTTGTGATGGAGTACGCATGGCCCTTCACCAGACCCTGCGGTGTCACCTGCTCCATCTCCCCAGCTCCCGCCTCAATGCTGCACGCAAACATCGCGTAGCTGTTGCATCCTTTCTCGATCATCTCGAACAGCCCCTCGGGAGCGTCCTTCATCTCGTATCCCTCCGTCAAGCCACCGGTAAAGTCTTCCATCGCTTCGCTTGCAGATCCACCGGACAGGGCCTCATACGACCCAAACAACTTCGCGTACGCCTTCTCCAACAGGGCGCTCCAGAACTCATGCTTCGTGGAGGATTTGATGTACACCAACTGCCCTCGTATCGTCGGTAGTCGATCATCCACCACCACATCGTACCACTGACCGAAGCGCCAGAAGCGAAAGTGAAAGATACCAGCATAGTCCACTCCCTTCCGACCACCCTGGATACGATCGTTATCATCCGGCACTACGCGGCTAAACAGCACCGGGAAGGTGGTAAGATTAGCGGCCGCCGCCAGCAACCAACAATCCCCCAGCAGTCCCTGCTGGATGTCAAAGCGGGAAAACCCATCCACATCGAACACCGCGTCCGGGCTGATTTCGTGCGGTCGCAACCACTTGTACTGGGACTGGCGGCCGGCAAAGGAGGAAAAGTGAAGCGAACTATCGTCGGCGGGGAACTCCGGATCCTCGAACAGCTTGCCCGCCCGGAGACAGTCCGTGCGCAGCTTGTAGTAGTCCTGCACGTACGCCGGTCGCTGCGGATCGGGCTTCGGGTAGGCACGCTGTAGATGGGAAGTCGAAAGGGGGAAAAAGTGGGTAATTTCGTGTGTTGTTTTGTCGACCTACCTCAGGCCGTCAGGTGTCAGAGTTTGGGGTGTGCCTCGGCTGTCCTTGCGTGACGGTGGTCGATGCGAAAATTAATTACATTAAATGCCACCCAGTGGGTGTGAAAGCGATTCAGGGAAGAACGTCCGATCAAATTGCCAACGAAAACCAAACCCGGATAAAGTCCTTGTGTCTGCCCAACTTCTAATTGCATTTAATTTGAATGCTTGTAAAATTAATGTTGGTGGATTTGCCTTTAATTCCAATTGGTATTTCCTTCGCTTCTTCGATGTATTCTTGTTGCTATACTATTCATTATATCCCATTTTCCAACATGTGTCTTTTCTCTTTGTAGAACACAAAATCAATCCAACTCCACATGGGAGCACATCTCCAGCTTTGGTCTATAAAAAAAGTGAACATGTCGCGCCCTACATGACAAGCCATTTATAGTACCACATGTTCAACATGTGTTTTAACGCTTGTCAACAACGACTAACCTGATTTTACTGTTCCATTTCCCTCTTGGATGCTTTTGTTCATAATTTAACGAAAACCTTTAACGTGCAGTTTACATAAATTTCCGAAGAAAAACAACGTTCTTTTGATCCTACTCAAGCCTACTCAAGTAAGAGATTGTTTTCACTTGTCATTAGGGTCAATTGCAAAGAAAATAAAAATAAAGCAATCTTCATAACCTTCCACAATGCAAAATGCAGGACATTCCTTTGTAATTTTTGGAACATTAAACCCAACCTTACAAGTATTAACCTAGACACTAAACTGTACATTTGACGTCATCATCTCGGATACAACAAAAAGCATTGGGTTAGGTCGTGACCGTTCACGGTTATTTTGACCCACACAAAGAAAGGGGAACAGCAAATTTGACATAATAAAGAAACGAAAATCACACCCCCCAAACAAAGATCCCTTTACAAAAGACTCCGACTTTTTGCGTGTGTTTCAATCATATGAAATTCTGTTCTACAGGTAAGTGTCCTTCATATTAAAGTAAAAAGAGACAATCTGTTCATTGTTGTCGGTTGATCACCGTAGAGAGTAATTGGCTCCAGTAAACGCTAGCGAGCTCTTTGTGCATCATCAGCGCATTACTATCCCCCACTTACATCCATACTAGTGCTACCCAAGTCATCCAAATTACGAACAACGGGCATGACGTCGTGTCCAGCATTCAACAAAAGCAAACACGCGTCTTTGTGGCGCAAACTGTAGAGACACGCATTATTATCATCACACGAACGCCGGAAAATATCGATCCATCTTGTCGCCAACACTGCCGTGTGTGTCGTCTTGCTGTCTCGACTATGCAAAACCCCTGCCAATTGAGCTCAAATCGGCGGCGGCAAACAGATGTTTTCTTTATCAAAGTTCAAACAGAAGCGTTCGATAAGCGCTGCAAAAGCCAACCTGTTGCAGCCCGGCACCGTGTTTCCGCTCCATGCTGTGCGTTAATTGCACCGTTAATCGATTCGTTCCACTGGAATGGTAATAAAACATAAAGAAATAGTTTGCTTGGCTGCCTAACGCAGTTTTACAACTTACAATGTTGATTAGGGTTCAACCCTTCCCCGTGTAGAGCCGCTTGTGACTCAGGGACGGCAACAAACCCGTCAACTCGTTCCGCCGGGATTTTCCAGTACGCTACCGAACGCTCAATTAAACAACAGAATGCTGTACCTTCCTTCAATATGAATGGCACAGAATTCCAGTGACGAGCAGGAAAAATCAAACGGCATTGAAATTCCCACACCAAAACCTTCGCCTTTTTCCCCCAGTCACAATGGCGAGGCGTTTGCTGTACAAATGAAAAAGACAAAACAAGCAAACAAACACCGGTAGAGTGTTGTCGTACACGAAGCAAGCGTCAATGCTTGCTGCGTTCACTATCCGGCATGTGGGGATGTGACAGGTTGGTTAGCGTCGTCTTGTCAACACGGCGGTGGGATAGGTGCGATAAATCGTACGCACGCTAACATTCAATGAAGCGAAACAAAACAGAAGTTTTCGCCGTTTTTGATTTTGAAATTATTTGGAAGGAAAACGACAAAAAAAGGTTCTTCTGAAGATTACGCAAAAAAGTTCGTTTAGCGCAATCATCGCAATCCACAACACACGCTGATGATAAGCCACGAAACCCACGAAAAGGTCACTCAGAACAAACAAGCACCGCAAGGCACCGCAAAAAGGCGAGCATTAAAAAGCATGCTCCATGCTCCAACGCTTCTTGCAATTTTCTTCTTTGTGGTCCAGTTTCTTCCCACGGCGAAGGGCGTAATAAACCCCAGAAACTGTCCAAAAACAAAACCGGTTCCATGCAGAACGCAGAACGAAGTAGGCACTGGCAGAACCTTCTCCAACGCGATAAAGCAACCACAGAATCCGGAGCGTGCGACGAAGAACCCAACTCGACAATGGATGAATAAACATTTTCGGGTCGCCCGCATGGTTCTCGCATGGAAGGTTTTTAGCTTTGTTAGCTTTTTTGTGTGCCATTTATCGTCATCATATCGCTCGACTTGCGTAGATGCTTCGTTCACTTCCTGGCCGACATGGTCATGGTTTGTCGGCTTTGGACTATGAAGGTCGCCAAACGGCCTGCGTTGCAGTTTGCAGTACAATTGCACGGTTGGAAGGCCGGTTTCGAGGATATCAGACACAAGACACAAGGCCTCAATAGACATGCTCTACTTGAAGCATGGCCTGAGAACCGTGTCTTCCATTGGCACCGCATGTGCGCTGCTTCTTCGGTGCGAAAAAGGCTAAATTTAAATTTGAATTTTGCACCGACTGTTATACACCGTTCCGTTCTGAGTTTCCCCCCCCCCCCTCTTCGTTGAGACACTTTTCTTGTAATTGCACACCAAACTCTGACACACATTCGCGGGTCGCATCCCAATCCCTTCACTTACACCGTTGCGATCAAACTCGATCGGCATGAAGCGCGTACGGGACTGGTGGAGCGTCGGTTTGACCAGTGTTGTCGTGATGCGGCCACTGCTACTGCTGCTGGTTGTCGTCGTCGTTGTTGAGGATGTTACGATGCCCCTTTGGGTGGACCGGCGCGTTGCCTTCAGCAGCTCCTCATTCGGCCGGTTGCCGGTCCTCGTTATGGCTGGCATATTGACACTCACGACAAACACACGGCTCAAGCTTCAAGCTAATTTGATTCGGTTTGCTACCACCCGCCCGCAACAACACAACACAGAGATCAACTGCGGGAACGCGATCGCGCGAAACACTTTCAACGCACGTTATCTGATGCCCCGTGCGGTACACATCCGCCCGAACCGGCGTACGATTGCGAACTGAAAACCGGCATCGAAGTATGCGCGCAAAGTATTTGAAATCGCTGCTCGCAACACCCGCTCGGGATCAGTTCACTGTTCGGAAGGGGGCGTTTTCGTGCGAGTTTGCGTGTTCACTTTTCATCCTTTCGCCTTGCCTCTGTTCGTACGAATGAATGAACAAAGCTTCGGCAGATTCACGTCTTGGCTTTTTTTATTGCTTTCTTTCTTTTTTATGTGGACAAATACAAGCGGTTCCTGATTTGGGTGCTGTTGTTGTTGTCAGTTTGGTGTTCGGGGATGAACAGAGACGCCCAGAAGCGCCGACTCCATCACAACACACGTGCAATGAGTACTTGATTAGATGATCGCTCGTTCGGGTTCCGGTGGCGGTTCATTGCAAGAGTTCAGCCGATATGATTAACGGTCTTTAATTGTTGATATAGCCGTTTAGATGAGCTGTTTTCAAGTGGCAAGGTTACGGGGATCAAATGCTGGTGGAGTAAGGTTTCTTATTATGTGTGAGAATTCTTTTCTTGATTTGCTTCAATTTGTTGGTCGAACTAAAAAATAAACACGACAGTCAAAGTATAAATTTGTTAACAAAAATAGCAATAAGAAACACGTTTAAATATGGTAAGACATAAGATTACACAGAAAAAATAAGGACTAAACAGCAAGAAATATCATAAAGCATCAAACAAATAGAAGAACAAACTGATAACTAGAGTAAAGTAATAAAGAAACCAAACCAAAAATATTATAAAATCTATGAAAAACGACTGCAATAATAATGAAACAAAAGAAAAAAAAGAAGTATACAAATGTAAATAAAAAAAAAGAAATACACTTTTAAGAACACCAAAAAACAAATACAAACAAAAACAAAGCAAAGAAAGTAATAATGAATGATATAAAATAAAGTAAAGTAGTAAAGTACTTATGAATAAAAAAGAATCAAACAATCAAAAAAGATAGCAATAAGGAACAATAAAATACATTGAAACTCAAAACAAATAAAATAATAATGAAAGATAGAAAATACAGCGTGCAAAGCTCAATGAAATACATAAACGTAAGAAAGAGTCAAACATTAAACGTGAGATAGGAAACAATATCAATGTAATACATTGAAAGCCACACTGCATTTATCACCAACCAACTTCCTTCTTGAACCACACTAACACAATGACCCAACTACTATGCGGCGACATGCGACTGTCATAAATACGTCCCTCCCACCTTCTCTGCCGCCTTGTGGCCTTCTACCACTTCCCTTGCAACACAGCGCGCTCGCCAAAAAGAAAATCCATCAAGTTCACGGGCGTCAGCACTGTCATCTGGCCGTGTGATGGTGGCTTTGCTAAAGGGCATAGCAATAGAGAAAGGAAAGGGGCGTGAAAAGAAACGGAGAACTCGCTTTCTATGCAACACGAGACGCCGCGCCTCGTCCATCACACGTCGTTTGCTTGGCGCGCTTAGTTTTCTTTCAAAACGGAGAACGTTAAAAGTGTTTTGTATTTCTTGCTATTTCCGATACGACGGTGTGTGTGTGTGCAGGCCTTTTCGCAAATGCACATTGTAGAAGTTGGAACGAAACCTTTCTTTGAAGTTGAAACCCCCACCCTCCAAAGCGTCTCCTTTCAAACGGTGCCAACAAATCTGGGTTACAATTTCGCTCAAATTTGAAGAAAGAATAACTAAAACGGATAAAACCTCATCATTTGCTTGCGGTGCAGAAGCAGAATGGTTGCGTGGACAGGAAATGAAGTTATCGCCATAAAATCATAAAAGCGATGGTTGCCCTCTGTCGTCGACACTATATTTAAACCCGTCCTCCGTCACACACACACACATTTGATGAATTTCTCTTTTGCTGTAAAAAAGAAAAACACATGTTCATTAAATTCTACACAGAGAGAAAAAAAAAAGAAACCAAAACATTATCTTTATGTGAAGGGAAAACTCGACCCCGATTGCTTCGCGCAGTCCGGTCGATCACCTCCGGATGAACTGCGGGGCCATATGGTTTGCAGAGATTGCAGGGCCATTTTGGCCACTGCCTCTGTGTGTGTGTGTGATTGTGCGTCTATGTTGTCAAATACAAGGTTCTTTCACAGAGTTAGAAGGTGTTGAAGTTTTTATCGAAAAATCGATGGATAACTAGCACAGGCGTCGGTTTCGTACAGACTCCGAAGCGTTTTCGATGAAATGGGTTGCTTGGATTGGCGCTTTTTTCTTCTCTCAAGGTCATTATGCCGTCATGCGGCAGTAGGAAAATCGAACCATCGAATTACCCATGTAACATGATCTCATGAGCTGTGTCGTAAATGACGCAGCAGCTTCCTTGGGCTGGAGATCGTTTCAACCTTTTATCCAAAAACCAAGCTAAAAACACCGATAAAATGTACACAGTATTGTAATTTATGATAAAAATTAATTCAATGACTTATTTCTTCACACCGCACCCAACCAACGATGCAATTAGAAGCATGCAAACATAGCCAATTTAATTAGATTACACCTCTTTGCACAGTTTGCCTCTTATCTGATCCCCCCTTTTCGAACAACAACAACAGTCACCCTAAAGGCAGACAGCGAGCTATTCAATTCGCAACACCCTTTTCCCCTGCATCATTTCCCCTGCGATCTGTTGTGGTTTATTTTTCAAATATGATGTCGCATACGCCACCGAACACCACCGAACGTTTGGAACATCTGTTTGCAAACACGAACAACGGGCGGGTTTAAAAATAGCGTAATTCCCCACGCCAGCAGCCAAACACAACCAGCCCAGCCAGCCCAGCCAGGTCAGCAGTTCGACCAGATGGGGATGTGTCAATGGAAGAATTATTTTAAAAAGGGCCCCCGGGTGGTGGTGCTGAACCCCAGGCGATAAATTCTGCTCGCTTTCGGTACGATGTGACATGTGCCAGGGAGCGTTGTTGTTTTATACAGTTGGTGGGAGAAAAAGCATTCCCCGACACATCCAACGCGCCGTTTACATCGTAAACATTTCAACTACACATTGTTTTTGTTTAAAAAATCATAACATTTGCATTCTTTTCCGATTTTTAATGCCCATCCTTTCACTCCTTTTGCCCTAAAACTCCTATGGAGACGCCCAGTACTTCCTATTTGTCACCATGCTTGAACGAACCGAAAACACGACGCGTGCTTCATCAAACACTCATTTCTCATGTATTAGGTATAATGTGGTTTGTTTAATTCATAAATACAACTTTATTCTGTAACAATGAAAAATTAAAACTGGAAAAAACACTGCAAAAAATGACGCACAACATAATTAACATGAATATCAAAAGCGCCTTGCGCCGGATTTAAGAGACGTTAAAATTTGTTCGATTTCATCCCTCACAACACCCCCCCCCCCCGTACGTGGCGGGGAAGCGGGTTTAAGTATTGAACGATCATGTGATGGCGCGTTTTTTTTTGTTTTGTTTACGGACGAGATAACACACACGATAACAACACGTGGATGGAGCGTGCACGTTTCCCTAAAAGTGATTGTGTGATGTGTTAGACACTTAAATTTTGTGTGTTGTTTTAAGGGGAAGTTCTAAAATTTTAAGATGCGGTAATTTCGTAACCGCATGTACACTTTACTTAAGAGTTAACAGCAAACTAACGGATTTATAGTTCAACACAAAGAAAAAGAAACTAAACGTGACGAATAAAATAATAACTTAATCACTAAACAAGCAGCTAGCTCGTTCGATGTGATCTACAGTAGATGCCCTGACGCGTTTTTTTTTTAATAAGTTATGATGACGACCTTCCTGTTTAAAAACACAAAAGTACAACAATTTCGAGTACAGTGAAAAACGCTCCTTTCGCTGTGGTGAAAGAGGAAGGAAAATGCATTACAGGAGCGCATTGCCGGGAGTGTCCATTTTGTTTACGAGTACAGCGTCTTTTCGACCCACTCGTCCATGCTGAACGTGGCCTGGTTTGTACCGTCCGTATCGCGCTCGCGGAAGATTTCTGTACGTCGGGCGGTAAGGGAGATGGTTTAAATTAACTATACAAAACAAAAAGGGCACAATGGACCCTCCTCCTTGAACACTTACCGATCATCGTCTTTATCTTGACGGCACACATGATGAAATCATCGAACGGTATCGTACCGCTGCGCGACCCGTACCGATGCACCAGCGCGTTCAGGATGCGATTGTTCAGATGGTAGCCGGCCGAGTTCAGTGCCTCGCGGAGCTGGAACGGGCTCAGCCGACCGGAACCCTCCGTATCGTACAGCTTGAACACGGCCTTCCATTTGGCAATGTCCGTCAGCAGCTGCTGGAACTCTTCGAAGCCCAGTTTGCCGGTATGGTCCACATCCAGCATCGCTACCATCGCACGGCACACGTCCTTCGAGAAGCCCTCCGATGAGATGTTATCTGTTTGTGTGTGTGAGTTGAAGGGAAGAAACAAAACAAAGAGATATGTTAGTGGTTGAGGTGGGGGGGTAGAAAAGCATATAAAGGCCCATTTAGAACGGCTACAGTAAGAAACAGTGTGGGGCAGACTACTAGAAAGGATTGGTCACGCTTGGAAGTGGTGGTACGACTCGTTGCATGATGATGATCGCTACAGGATTATGCTACTAGAAGACACTGTGTGCTGACTCATTATCTGTAGAACGCTGGAAGAAGATTAATGTAATATTACGGACAGCGATTTGTAAAAGTAATAACAGTGATTTGTAAGACTTTACAGTAATAACCTACGCAAAACAATTGCTGGGGAAAATCACATTTTTCCATTTAAGAGTGTCTTTGGTTCAGAACAATTTTAAAACATCAAACAAGCATGCTTAAAAGGGTCACTAAAAGGGTCATTGAATGTTAATGAAAGATGCTTGTGCTTGGTTTGAATGTTCCAATAGAGTCCTGTTGATTAATTTCCGATTGTACACAATTTAGACTCCAAAAGCTTTGATCTAGCAGCAGTAAGCATCTTTTCAAACACGAAGTAACAAAAGGAGAGAAAACAAAACTCACTATTAGCGTGTGAGTTGCTACTACTTTTACCTGCCAAAACCAGCCAGCTTATATACATTACAGTGCGCAATAATTTCAGCAAACTGCAATGTTTGATGGAATTTCCGAACACCGCCACAGAAATAGTTAAATGTACATTAGGACGGAGGGAAGGTAAATAAAGTGTATGATTTGAAGCGTTAAATTCTTTTCGTTTTAATGTCGAATTTAAAAAAGGAAAAATTGAAAATTAAGAAGGAAAGATGAATGCACGTTTCATGAAAGTCCAATAGAAATTTCCAAAGATCCTGTCCAAACAGGTGCCATACAGTCCCATTCCCATAATGTATAAGTTATTTCCTATTACAAAGAGCAAAGAAACTGTCCCAAAACTATCTCTGTACTCCAATAGGAATTTACCTTGAGCCTGTCCCAAAAAGGTGTCATAGAGTCCAATTCCCAACTTGTATAAGTCATTTCCTATAAGATAGAGCTAATAAAGTGTCCAAAAACTACCCCTAAACGTCTGAAAACCCCTGTAAATTATGAATTATTCAATAAACATCCTTTTCAACTAATTAATTTATCGTTTTGAGATTCTAGGTTGACTATTAACGACAGAGTGAGCGATTGTACACATAAAAATACCTATTTTCTTATCTAATTACATGTTTCCGATTCGTCTCTAACTCTTAAACTCCTAACAGATATTTTTATACATAAAAAAACAACATTCGCCACATCGCAAGCAGTGATTTCCCTTGCCCACGTGTCCCTAGAGATAGTCTAAAATTAGAGAGCTAACTACACACAACAATAAATGCTTCTCCTACCCACACACACACACCCACACTGGACAGTTTTTCGCGCCAAATACCATAACATTGGAATGCAAAACACAAAGCAGATATACACCTTTGCTTGCTGTGCGCGTGAATCAAGGGTGTAATAAAGAAAACGATTCTGTTTAGTGCAAAAGTCACATCGAAGAAGAAAAAAAAACACATTCCCAGCAAGACGAAACATAAAAGCGGTGTAAAGAAAATACACACAAACACGCACACAAAAGCTTGAGCCTGTTAGTACAAACCTGGAAAGAAATGGTAGAAATTAAAAATTAAAGGCCCTACTTGCAGTTGCAAGCCAGTTGTAAGCAGTTCCATTGTAACGATTAGTCTTTCTAACCTTCTTTAAGAGCTTTTTGATGCTTGATACGCCTTACAGAAGCGCTTTTTGATAATAAAGACATTTGCTAACCTACAATCAATCATCATCATTAACCAATTTTTGCTGATAATAACGTCACATCCTTTAACTACCAATAGCAATCGCCCTTTCTCTCCCTAGTGTAACCTTTTTCCTCGCCAATGGCACAACATCCTTTTCTATTCCATCACAAAAAGAGTAAAATACACACACCCAATAAAAGCTCCACCCAAAAGACGGGCCACCTCCGCCGCCACCCACTGAATGGAGGATAGAAACAAAACAAAAAAAAAAGACAACGAAACAGTGTACAAATTGCATTTACTCTCACCATGCAGCGGCTGGTTCGGTACGATTTGGCTTTCCAAATTGGCCGGCCCGGAAGGATGCGTACCGCCGCCGCCACCACCGTCGCCGTCGCCGCCCAGGACGCCCTTGCAGCACATGTTCAGTAGCATGCTGAGCAGATCCTCGATGCCGCCGCCGGGACCGGCCGGGCCGGCTTCCGCGTTCTGCTGCGATGCGTACGTCTGCCGGTTCAGCCCGTTCAGGGAGGACGTTTTGGGTAAATCTAGTGGAAAGCCACACCAGGACCAGAGGCATTCCGGGAATCACGCGATGGTTGTCGATTATGGCCGCCGGAAAAGAGGTACACGCCGGTTGATTTGTGTTGGTTTTTGTTGCGATACGTTGTGTGCGTTTTTCAATTCGAGGCGTGTCGTTGGAAGGTTCGTCGCCACCAACAAACCACGCCACATTCACGCCGGATATCGATGACCGTGTTGAGTGGTTATTGGGTTGATGGTTGGGAGGGTGGTGTTTTGGTGTTAAATCGGGTGCAACACACACACACACACATACCGTCACGAGTAACAGATAGTTTGTTAAGTGGTACGGAAAGGAGGTGGTTGAAGGTTTGGATGGATGGAGTGTTAATGTATGTGTGTATTGAATGTTAAATGGAAACGTACGATTAGTTAGTGTAGTACGACACGGGGTAGTTGAGGTTGAGGTAAGAAAAGTCATTATGATACGATTATAAAAATACGAATACGAAAAAAGAAAAGAAGACACAAACACAATAAGAGAAAAATACGTTTCACAACACAGACTTCATTTCACAGACTTGTTCTAATGTAGAAGAAGGATCGTTAACGTCCACTCCTTATGCTGACGAATACAAGTCGTTGAAATGGAGTTAAGGGTTACAACCACGAAGAAACTCAATAAGATTCACATTAATTTAACATTTAACAGGGCAGTCCCGTGGTACAGTGGTCAACGCGAACGAATCAATAACATGCCCGTTATGGGTTCAAGCCTAGAATGGACCGGACCGTTCCCCTATAGCAAGGATTTTGACTAGCAGATTATCACATGGTAATGAATTAAGTCCCAATAGCCTGTATTAGTATATAGCCCGGCATGTCCACCGTAGAACGTTACGCCAAAAAGAAGATAAAATTTTAACATCTTCAATTGCTAGAAACACACTAATATTGATTGTAGCTGAGGATTTTTGTGTATTTAAATGACTTGTATTCGAAAACAAAAGGAAGGATCTAAAAGCATGGCACAGTTACTTTACTGATTTGTCTGAGTTTTAGGGCTTGTTATATCGTTTGAGTTTTCAATTGTCTTCGCTTAACGATGATTTAATTCATAATTCAACAATTCTACCGGACTTAAGTTATAGAATCTATCTTATCTCTTGTTTTCGCCAGTTTAATTTCTAATACAAATACATACTAAATCCTTCACGTTATAAAATTAACGAGTATTATACATTTAAGTTAATAAAGATGAGTAAAAGGGTTAACAAAAAAAAAAACACTACCTTCCAAACAATGATAATGAATGTAACAGGAAACGTGTTACCCACGTGTGCTGTTTGAACGGCGATAGTAAGTCGCTTCTTCCCGAATTAATTCTTATCTAAAATACTATTCTAAATAGCTTCTAGTAACACTACCAATGGCAATAATTGTTTTACTACCACTAAACAATTCGAGATAATAACCATTAAAGACGACACAATTCGACTCGATTTGACTAGAAATTCAATTAACTTTACGCATTTCAACATAAAAAAACGAACTCATTTTTCATGCTGAGAAACTTAATTAAATACCCCGAATTTTAAGGTTACAACACGCAAACAATCGCCCACTCGGTGCACATAATATCAAACTACTTGGAAGGATGTGTGGGAGACGGAAGGATAGGTAAATATAACCCGATTTGTATACACTCCTAGACATCCCCGGCGGGGGAGCGACGGAGAAGGACACTTACCATCACGGAAGGAATGATCAAGAATGCGCTTCAGCTCGACCCAGTCCACTTCACCGTCCGCTCCGGCAACGTCCAAAAACAGACGCTCAATGGCTTGCCGTTGCGGAGACGGTTGGACGTAGCCGGGCACATCGGGCGCAATCTGCAAGCAAAGGGAAGCGAAGTATTAGTAAGCGTCCACCGACATCCACAACCCACTTTGTCTACCACTTACCCGATCATCGAGGTCACCGACGCCGACATTATCATCGTTTTCCATCATGCTGTTGGCAGTTTCGGAGAACACGCGAATGATGAACTCGCCCTCCTCGTTCGGCTCGAACGTGGACGGCACGATCACGTACGTCCCGGGCGGCAGCTTAAACCGGCAGCTCACCTCGCGCAAATTAATGAACGCGGGCGACCGGGCCGCCGACGCATTGTACTTGAAGAAGTTCATCTTCAGCGGTTTCTGGGCGAGGTCCCGCTCCGTCACGCGGTACACGGCGAACCCGATCGTGAGGCACTCCACGCCCATGTTGCGCCGCGAGCGACGGTTCTTCTGCAGCAGCGCAATGATCACCGTACAGTTGCCCTCCTCGTCGTCCTCGTCCGGATCGTCCAGCCGGATCACGTACTGCGGGTTGTGCCAGAACGTGTCGAGATAGTTACGGCAGCCGCCCGCCGTAGTGCCGACCGCCCATTCGCCCTCAAACATCGACATCTCCCAGCTGATCTTGCCCCGCGTCATCTCATCGTCGCTCAGCGAGTCCGGGCTCAAGTTGCAAATCTCCATCCGGTCGAAGTAGCGCGTAAAGTCCCGATACGACATCCAGAACTCGCCGTCGTGGTCAAAGTTTAGCCCCAGCTCTTGCTTCTGCTCATCCGGGATGTAGCGCCACTCGGGCGACTTGTCGCTCCACGGCCCGTTCCACTCCGCCTCATTGCCCCACGGGTTGCGCAGCCGGATCAGCGGTATCTTGCCCGACCGGCCCGGCGTCTCGATGTCCACCAGCTGAATCTTGGTGATCGAGTACGCGTGCCCCCGGATCAACCCTTCCGGCGTTTCCGCCTCGAGCACGTGCGGGTCCGCCTCAATGCTACAGCCAAACATCGAGTTGCGCTTGAAGCCCTTCTCGATGATTTCGAACAGATTCGGTGGCGTTTGGTCCTTCAGGTCGTACATTTCCGCCACACCGCCGGTAAAGTCTTCCATTGCCTCGCACGTGGTGCCACCGCGCAGCGATTCGTACGATCCGTGCAGCTTGGCGTACGCCTTCTCCAGCAGCGCACTCCAAAACTCGTTCTGCTCCGACGATCGCATGTAGATCAGCTGCCCGCGGTACGTCGGCAGCCGATCGTCAATCACCACATCGACCCACTTGCCGTACTGCCAGAACCGGAAGTGAAACACACCGGCATACCCGTCCTCGAAGCTGTTATCCTCCGGCACGACGCGCAGGAACATCTTGTGGTCCTGCGTCAGGTTGGCACAGGCGGCCAGCAGCCAGCAGTCGCCCAGCTCGCCCTGCTGCACGTCGAACCGCGAGAAACCTTCCACGAAGAACTCGGGCCCGTCGCAAATTTCGTGCGGACGCAACCATTCGTAATGGCGATCGGGGCGCTTCGAGTACATCAGCGAGGAGGCGGACGCCGGGAACTCGGGATCCTCGAACAGCGTACCATTGTCGAGGCACTGCTGGCGAATCTGGTAGAAATCCTGCACATCGAAGCTGGACCGCTGTCCGGCGTTGCGATCTCCGAGCTGGAAAAGGGAGAAAGAAATTGATTAGAAATTTGCAAAAGACAATTGGAAATTGTGAAAGAATCACATCGAATCGACTGTTTCTAAACATTCTAACCCGATACACATGATTTCGGTTCTGTTTGCTTGCTGAGGGCGTTCGAGGTAATCGACGACAGTGCACGGGACAGTGTCGAACGCTTGTGTTGTGAGTAGAATGATGATTATGATGATAATGATGCTGATGGTGACGATGTCTGTGACACTGAGGATGTCTTCCAGAGTGAAGCATCGTCACGACACACACATGAAACTGTTAATGCCATGCTTTTACACTAGTATGGCAACACAGAATTCAGTTGGGCATACTGTTGTATCCTTTCCATCAACCGAATATCCCCGCTGAGATTGCATTAGCATCCCGCTGAGCCCCCTAACAGCTTCGAACTTGTTCCTGCCAACTCTGGGTTATTCAATCCGTTTCTTGACCTCCCAGTGGATCACAACAAAGGAGAGTTTACCTCCGCTGTGACATCCTTAAACTTGTTCCGCCGTCGACGACCGTGACGACCGAAGCGTGGCAACACTTCCGCCACGTTGAGAATACGTCCCTCCACCACGCTCTGCAGCGTCGTCGTCGTCGTCGTCGTGCCATGCTTTTCAAGGGTATGCTTTTTCCCTGCTGCTCCATCGGGCTGAATGTCCGGAATGTCCCTTACTGGGGCAGCACACTCCTGCCGGCTAACTACACCGACCCGACACGTTTTGTCACCCATAAGAGACATTAATTTTAATGGGTTTAACATACGATTTTATGGGAAATGTTTCGTCACAAATTCAAACAATCCTCACTACTGTTGCACTGTATCCTTGCACCTTGGTTAAACCTTTCCCCGTTGCATGCTGCAACGAAACTGTGGCCAGCCTGCAACCCATGGCAGTGTACCAACGCCAATCACATTTGCCGACACAACCATATCCTTTCTCTTTCTCTGGTCGTCTCCTCCTCCGCCTGCCGTTTGGAAAATGAGGTCGTGGCTCGCTGGGTTGTCTTCGTTTTAGTGCGATAGAGATAGAGCGTTTTATCGAGACGAGCAGCGCCGCGCAATCAGTCACAAAGAAGGGGCTGAAGAGGGGAAAGGAGTATTCTTTTTTCTTTGTTTTTTTTGTTTGATTCGTGATCCAAAACCAAGGAATCGGAGAGTTCGTTTTACGCAACAATTTCTTCGATTGTGGCAAAGGTGAGAAGGTGCATGTAAAGGCAGGTGAGGTGTTTATGCAGCCCGGGGGGAAAACTTTAGCAATTAAAAGCCCGATGGTGCTGATTGGGGAAGTATGAAAAGTTTTTGCCCATCGGAGCCTGGTAGTGCGAGGAACCCCGCGTAAGCTATTACAAGGAGTAATTTAAAAATTATTAAATGCACTGCATTTCAAGCGAACAAACTAGCCAGTTTGAGTTTAAACACTGCTGCTAGTAGATAATATACAGGTAGGAGGGATTAATTATACTGAATCAGATAATACATAACATTCTCCTGACAGTAGGTGACGAACCTTGTTTTTCGATTATAGACCTTTTTCAACCTTGTAATTGTGTGTTTGCTTTTTATTGAATTCTTGTCTAAATTGATGGCCCAACGCTAAACTAGTTCGATCAGTTTTCATCGACCTTCGCCGCCGTGTACTGAATGTGCCAAATGGAAACAGTTTTCTTTTCGAAGGCCGTCACGAACGGATTTAGAAGCAGTTTAGGAGCTGCTCGTTGTGTTTGTGTGATAGTTACGGTTAGTTTGCATTGGAATGGCATACACATTGTTTGTTGGAGCAGCTGGAGAACCGGTGAAGGTGACTGATTCAGTCGGTACTGCTACACTGGTGAGATGCTAATGTGATACTGATGCTGCTTCTGTTACGGTACGGTTGAGTGGTTTGTTTAGATTTATCATTTAACCATCACCACTACCACTACCGCTTTCAAACGCTTCTATTTACCCACCAACCAGTGAAGCCGGTTTCAGCGTTGTTTTCGTGGGAAGATGAGAAGCGAAAACAGCGACCGTAGCGGTCGCATTTTATATAAGCGCCACCGTCACTGAACGGCACTGACATTGAACGATCTAACCTGGGAAGATCACAACCTTGATGATCAAAACGATCGTCTCTCCTCTCCCTCACCATACTTACCACCTTCATGTTCTTAATGCTCGGCAGGAAGCGCTTCGTGTCCGTTTCTTTCTTCACGAACATCTCGTTGATGACGCTGCCAATGTACTCGGTGGCGGCACTGGTGATTGCCTGACCGGCCGCATCGAACAGCTGCTTGCCGGCCCCGCTCAGGAGGCCCTGGAGGCGGGAAATGATAAGCGTGGTTGGTTAAAATGGGGCTCCAGTTCGTTCGATGTCGTTCGCCCAATTACCTTTAGCTCGTCCATACTGATGCAGGCTGATTGTCCGGGGCCGGTGGTGGAAGCGGTGGAGACGGAGAAGGAGTCGGTGGAAGCGCTATTCTATTCCGTGCGGAACACGCGAACGTTCTTCAGGTGGGGGGACAAAACAGTAAGTGGGTCTGTTCTCTGTACGCAATAAATGGTTGTTAGTGGTGTTAGCATGGCGTGCTTTGTGTAATGTAATTGGAGTTTGATAGAAGACTAGGACGGTTTGCTATTATTTAATATTCGAAACAGTGACGACTAGGGCCTCAGATATCAGTTGTCAGGGAGACGATCAACAATGTGTTGAGGTCTTTTTCAGCATAAAGGATATGGATATAGATGTCAACATTGATACAAGTCAATTCTTCAATTCCCACTCAAATATCAAAGCTTAAAAAGATTATTAAATGTAGCATCTTAACTAAAGCCTCTTGAAGCACCTTGAAGTACATGCCATCCAGACAAGCATGTTTTTGCTTTCTCCACTCAAAACCCTCATCAAACACATCCCACAACTGGACTGAACCGGCTCCAACAACTATACTATCACCTACAACCGTACTGTAAATATCTAGTGCGTGATGTTTCGATTAAACACAAACATATTCAGTGTAGCTGAGTGTATTACAAAAGCCAAACAGAAGCACCATCAATCAACAACATCTGGATGTTGCCTTTGCACTCCATATCGCTATTTGTTTACAAATAATGCAATGCCGGCGCCGGCATTTAAACCATGCCGTACAATCAATCCCACTTTATCATCTTGTGGCAACAACAACACGTGGCGGAATCGATTGGTCGCGTGCGTGAACGTGCGATAAGGTAGCCGGAATTCCGAAAAAAAAGTGAGACTTTGTGCCGATGATATCTTTTGGATCAGGTTCTTATCTTATCTTAATTTTATAACGTCTCATTACTTAATCCATTCAGTGGAATACAACGACAATGTAACAATCTATACAGTTCTTTGAACTATGTACTACAATTAGTTGGTTTTATGATCAATTACGGCCTGATGCACTTATTACTTGTCTCGGGACGCATTGTAGTACAATTCGCGACACGTATCATGCGACTCATTGTTGATCATAAGCTCATGTTGCTACTGACTAATCCATTCGTACTGGTGATAATTATAACTCGTGACTGCCATTGGTGTGTTTGTTCGCTGGAGCAGACTCCCACACACACACACACCTCGTAGTCAGTCACCACGGCGAGCGCGAGTGATGAACTAAGGGTGGAAGCATTTCCAGCACGCCTCGGCGGCACTCAGCATCGATCCACCCCTACCAGCTTGCCTGGCCGCTGCGCGTAACTGCCCTGCCCAAACACTCAACGGCTTGCGAGGGGGAGGAAGGAAATCGTTTTAACCTTCAACTCCTGCTGGAATATGTAGGGGGAAGAAGCAGTGTAAGCAACCCTAGGCCGAGGGTGACACATTTCCGTTTTCGAAATTCCACCATCAGCTCCGGAAAAAAGCATAAAATGGGGATCGTTTCTTGTGGTGCAGAACTCACACGTCCAAAAGAGCTCTGGTTTTGTGTTTGAGATGAAGAAAAAAAAATGACCCTGCCGTGAGGGGTCTGTGCCGATTTTGGGGGACGCGTGATGCCTATAAATAAATTCCACTCTAGATACAGTTCTTTACACGCACATTGCGAAGGAGAGTCTTTCACAGTTGGAAGTGTTTGTTTCGCATGAATAATCCTATTGGGGTGCCGTGATTCTAGTTGGAAAGCCGCGTATTCCCGTCCCGTACTCATTCTCTTGTTGCTTTCACTAATTCACACAACAGCAGCTCGTCAACCCCTTCTAATGACAGCTGATTTGTTTACATGTTGAGCTTTCACCAACCAGGGCAGCAACGGCACATTCAAAGCCTGCTGGCGCACACGTTTCGTTGCCACGGGCCAGAGCCCTAGATTCTTCTTTGAACGTATCATCAGCCTGCTGCAGCATTATGACACCCATTGCTAATCGTTTTGGATTTATTCCAACAACATTCCATACTGTGCTATTGGTGGTGGAGCTGGGTGGATGACATCATCTATCTCGCGCACCCTTGGGGCTGAGAACGGTATTAGCTGGGGCAGTGCGAAAGAAGCAACACAAAAATCCCATAAACGGCAAAGGCAGAACGTCATCACTGTTTTCAGCTGGAAACGGAATTCACGCATTACGCCCGGATTACACGTTCCACATTTTCGATAACTCCACACACGATATCACGTTAGTTTTGCGTATTTTGAAGTGATTTTCATTTACCCGAACCAATCACACCCTATTTAAGAAACACTTTTGTACGCCAGCTCGCAGAACCACCGAACGGAGAGCAGCAGCTGCCAAACAACAACAGCACACACTGAACCTAACCTCACCGCAGCGGTGAGCAACAAACTCACGTACCCAGCGAGACTACCCAAGCAACGTTTCGTGGATGATTCACACGTCCAATAAGCGTCAAATAAGGTGTTGTAAATGACGCCTTACGAACGTGGCGAACGCAGAGAATTTCTTAACAAAGCCGAATTGAGGAAAGATTATTAATTATTTTAACATTCATTCGTGCTTTCAATGAAAAAATATTTAAATATTAAAACGAATAAATATGTGCAAAGATCCATTTTTATGTAGAAATCTTTTAAAATATGATGTTCGGAATCGGTTACACTTATACTTCCTAATTGATTGTGAAGTGATTAACATTAATTTTGATTGTAAATGATTATATCAAATAACATCGTATCTACACTATCCAATCTGCAGTTGCGAACCCGTTAAACTCATGTCAAAGTTGTATGAAATTGATGGTTCGACGTTTGAAACAGTTTTCCATCACTTGGGGGTATGGTGTTTGAAAGGTACGAAAGATACAAATTAGGGCCGGTCTCGTGGTGCAGTTGGTAATTCGTGCGACTTTATAACATGCCCATCATGAGTTCAAGTCTCATATGCACTATCCTGTTACGGTTACTCAATAAGTTCACTGGTAGCCAATGAAAAAGGTCTTGGCCGACGACGATTGTTTCTCCAAAGAAGAAGACTAATTCTTATATTCGACATTGTATTAAGCTTGCCCATAAAAATAGATATTTATTGTTTGAATTACATTGTTTTCTGTTGCTTGTACGAAAGATCATTGCAAAGTGAATTTTACAAACATACAGGTATGGTGCTTGGGTTCAAATATTTCTGATTTTGTTCGCTGGGAAGTGCTAGATGTCAGCTGTGTTGACAAACACGACACTGCGCAATGTTAGGGCGCGCTCTGATGAATCACATGTGCAATTGAGGGAAATTATTTAGTTTTATAAAATT
>AXCO02003042.1:0-25146 GCA_000473525.2 Anopheles melas | reverse complement strand
TTTTTTGAAACCACCGCATATCTCCCGTGACCATCGCGATGATCACCGACTGAAAATGTCGCGACCAAGTGACTGACCAAGAGTTGGTTGCACACAATGTCACCAAGCATGTGATGGTCGCTCCAAGTGTTTGAGGCTCGCCTCTGATCATTACAGTAGAGCTCGTGACGCTGAGATGATTTTGTTACAGCCAGAATTTGTCATGACTATGTCAGTGATATTTTGCAAAATTGGTCACAGTAAAAAAAAATTCGTGATATAGTGACTGACAAAGCGCTAGTCGCAAATATGTCATGAGCATGTATTAGTCACACCAATCTTTCTGAGCATCACCTCTGATTATCAAATTGAGTACGTGACGCTGATATGGAATTTGTTTCAGTCAGATGTTTTTTTATGACATTGACAGTGACATTTTGCAGCACTGGACACAGCCAGCAGCGGCGGCACCGTTTCTTTCATCGTTCAATCATCTGTCAGCTGAGCGACAAACGGCGCAACAGAAATGAGGCAAAACTGGAACGATAAACGGTCCTTGTTGGAGCGCTGCGATGAAGCAGGCTGTGCATACACACGTTCGGCAGGTCTTATGAGGGCGCCTGTATGTGAGTGCTAGCCTCCACTGTTGATGGAGCAAAGAACAAGGCAACAGTCTCCCATCGTTAGTTATATGCTGTCATATTTCTTTTGCTGCAATTCACTCACTCCGTTCGATTGAACGTCGAGCCAGCGCTTTACGCCACCAACGTAGGATATTTGATATCGCTTCCACCAATCCGCCGTCATCGCCGGTCGCTGTCACTTGCGGAGGTTGCGATCAGCCGATCGCAAATATATGGGTTTTTTTAGTTCCTAGTCAAATCAATCAAATCATAGGTACAATTTTAGTGCTTTCAGTTTATTACTATGCCATCATGCGTTTCGTTGAGCAATTTTACATAATTTTGCATGCACTCTTATGTACAATTCACTTCAATGTATGTGCATTCAATAAACGATCTATTTCTTTGTCTAGCTTATTTATTGAATTAAATTTATCATTCATTTTTAACTGCGGATACGATGTTTTGAAATTAACAAAACAGCAAATAAATAAATTTAACAAAACTATAACATTCGTTTTCTTTGCCATCACAGCTCCTTTCATTGTTATCCATGATCCATATTTCTTAGGACAAATAAATTAGTCAACACTTTAACACAATGAACGTACAAGGAACATAAATCAAATAATTGGAAAATTGGAGTAAATTAATCATTAAATTATCACTGGTAGTTGGCTAAAACTGATTCGCAACCCGTTTTGCTGTATTTAAGTGTAGGTATGTTTGAATTTTTTTAGTTTAAAGAAAGTAATTTAAGGTACGTTTTTCTAGTATTGTAGAATCAAACAAATAATAGGTGCTGCAAAAGTGGTAACATTTTTTTTACAATTCCACATAAATTTAACACACCCCTTTGATGTGTTTCCCAAATTTATAATGATTATCCATCTCTTGTTTATATTTTTCTCTGTTTGTTATTTTATCGTTCGGGTTTTCCACTATCACTTTACGTGTACGGTGCGTTTTTGATACGATGCGTACTTGGCATTACTACACTGCTACTACTTAATCTATCTTTCATTCCGGTTGAAAGGTAGAAAAATAGCCCTTCTACTACTCAAATGGTCTTAATGGTATGTTCAATACCGGCAGCGGTAAAGCTTATTATGAACGAAATCGTGAAATAGATTCATCATATATGTGTGAAGGAATGTTACGAATATACATTTTAACGTAATTAGTTTACATCCAATTATATCGATCGACCACGTCAACGATCTTCAGTGCAAACAGTGCTAGCAACTGTTTAATGCGAGCAAATGAGCAACCAGACGAAACTATCACGAAAAACAAGCTCAAGAGGATGGAGGTAATACTTTTGTTGAGCATCTGCTAAACATTAGACTGCTAAACATTAGTTATCGATTGAATAAAGAAATCTAAGTACATTTCATTTTACAAGACTAGAAAAAGAGTGTATACTGCCAAATTACAGATTTGCTCGTTCGATTTACTTTACACAGAAGTATTTTAATGTCTGGTGTGATTGGTGGTGTCATTATTTTGTGTTTGTGTTATCTTTTTTCCACCCAGCTCGTCTACCTAAGTGTAACAGATTATGGTTACACGGCGCCCAGTACACCTATACTCATCTACTCCCATAACGACCGTTCGTGGCATCCTTCAGTTCGTCCATCAGAGACAGCGGAAATCGCTGTGGATGTTGCTGTTGATGGTGTAGTGGTTGCTGCTGTTGTTGAGGATAATTAGCGATTTGTAAAGCGGAATTGAGATTGTCCATTTCCAGCTTCAGCGATGAAACGCATTCCTGGAGCGGCTGAAGTGAATATCTTGTCCGAGAGCTTTCCTCCACCAGTGCACGAAGCTGATCGATGTCCAAGCTAGTGACGGACAATGAGAGAGACTGCATTTCTGGGCTCAGTACGGTCGCTGAAAAATGTCCGCTTCCTTCAGCAGAGCTATCTCGAGGTTGGAAGTTCTGTAGGCCATATAGGGTTGAGTAGAGAGAACACTATTTTCAAAAAGTGCCATAATTTATGTGTAGTGGAACATATGTAACATATGATTAAATGTATGGTCTATGAATATGTCGGATTTTTTGGTCTTTTCTTAGTTTTTTGATAAACAAATTCGATTATGCAAATTGAAACTTATTTAATGCACACAACGTTTAAGTTAAAAAAAAACATATTTAAATCGTGTTATGAAACTTACGAAATCATTGAAAGCAAATGTAATAAATAATAGAACGATTCCTCCACTCACCTGTAAACTGTTCCCAACCGCATTTACCATATTCTGCCGCAATTCGCGCACTTCTTCCTCTAGTTCGTATTTTTTCTGCTTTTCCAACAGAATTGCATCTTGTAGCGATTGCAGATCGCTAAAGAATGTTTCTTTTGCTGCTGCAATCAAAGCGTCGGATTGTTCGTACAGCTTCAACCGTTCGTGTGCTGTTTCAAGACGAATTTCTTGCACCCGAACCAATCGTTCCAAGTCGTGCAGTTTTTCAGTGAGATTCTTTTCCTGCAGTCCAGCCACCGACGCATTCTGTTCCAGCGAACTGTTCTCCTGCGTTATTCGAACCAGCGTGTGTTGCGATTCTTCTAATTGCCGTACTTTTTCAGCCAATTCGGCGCGTACATCTTCCGTCTCGGCCGTTTTTATTTCTGCCGCTCGCATCCAGTCGCCGATCGAGCTTTCCAGTTGCTTCACCTTTTCCGCCTCTCGCTCGAGCTGATCGTGCAAACGATCATTCTCTTTGCGCACTTTTTTCAATTCGTGAAGCTCCTTGAAGGCTCGTTTCAATGAGCCCCAAACGTCGCGGTCCGTTGTCAGCAGACAGTTGTTCTCCAGCAGATTGATCAATCGATCCTTTTCCGATCGTAATGTGGCTGCTTCCTGTTTGAATGTTTCTAAATCCGCTTCCATCAGTAGGCAACGTTCCCGTGCCGATGACATCTCGCAACGAAGCGTTGCACACTTTGCGTGTTCCTTTAGCAGCTCTTCCACCCGCTGCTCGGCCTGTTTTCGCTCTCGAGCATGTTCCTTTGACTTTTTCAACAGTGTCCTGTTGTTTAGCTCGTAACGCTTCAGACGACGACGATTTTCATTCTCAATCGCTTTCAGCATGATGCGTAAGTTACGGATTTCAACATCTTCTTCTTCGTTTGTAAGTCCAGCGTGGGCTACGCTTTCCCAGCATCTAGAGCCATGGCGTGAGCATAACGATTGGTGTCCTTTTTCATTTGTTGCCTTACCCTTTCCTGTGGGTTGCCTGAAAAGCTTCTGCTCCAGTTCTTCGACATCTTGCTTTAGCGATCTTATGGTCTCTTCACTTCGTTTGACGATGTTATAGGAAGGCGTTGCTTCGATGTCCTTGCCAATGCTAGCACACTGACCTAATTTTAGCTCCAGATCTAAATTCTTCGACTGTATGCTTCGGAAGTTTTCTAGCAATTGCATTTCATCCGGCCTTGGGTTCGCTTTTTCCGTGCACATTTCCAATTCACCTTTTAACTGCTGCTGCCGCTGCTGCCGCTGCTGCTGTGCGATAATCAACCGATTACACTGATCCTGCAAATCCCGATTGTGCTGCTGAATTGACTCACATTCCTTCGCACCCGACCGTTGCCAACCGGTGGAGGAGAAGTTTATCGACAAAACTTTCACCTGCGCTTTCAATTTTTCCACACTGACATCTATCTGTCGTTTGGTGAAGCTTTCGCGCGCCAGTTGCGCAGTAAGCGTTTCTATTTGCGATTTGTTGGATTCTCGTTGCTGCCGCAGGTGCGTCAAGTATCTTTCCATTTCCTTTTCGTTTTTGGCCATTACGTTGAGCTGTTGCTTGTGTTGCTGCAGCGAATCTTGGAGTTGACTAAGCACAGCAAGCAGTTCGGAGTTTTGTTTGTTAAGCAGCTCATTCTGTTCCATCAACTCTGCTACGCGATTTGCTGAAGCTTTCTGCTCTTTGGCCAGCTCTTCTGTGTGTTGCTTTGTTACGTTCTCTACCGCTTCTTTGGCACGGTCAACATTGGCGCTAGCTAGACTACGATGCAGGGCACAATTCTCTTCAATCAATCGCAATTCTTCTTTCTGTGTTTCTTCAATAAGTGCTGTCTTTTCTTCACGCTCTTTGTACAGTAGTGCTTCTAAGCACGAGTATGATTCCTTTAATTTGGCATTTTCATTTTGGCACCGGTGCAGCTCATCTCTATACCATTGTTCCGTCGCTTTCACGCCACAGATCTCATTTTTACCCTCCAATAGCTGATGCTCCAGGGATTTTAGTTTTAAAGCTAAATTCTCCTTCTCTACATGTTGATCTACAATCTTCTGCTTCAAACATTCATTGGCCTTTTCTTTGCAGCTCAAATCCAATCGTAAGCCATCTAGCTCGGAACGGATACGCAACAGATCACGGCCATGCTGATCCAACGGTTGTGCCTTTAACCGAGCCAGCTCCTTTCGCACATCTTCCAGCTCCTGTTCGAGCTCATTTTTTTCATCCAACAATTTGTCAATTTTTTTACTCAACCCCAGTTCGATTTCATTGCGTATTTCGTTCCACTTGTACTTGTACGTGAGCAGTTCCGTTTTCGTCTGGTACAGCTCGGTGTTCAGCTGCACGAAGCGATGATGCATTTCGGCGCCCGTGCCAACCGTAGCGAACGGGACCTTCTCCTTGCAGCCCGATTCGGACAGTGAAAAGTTGCCCGAATCATAGTTGGTTGCACTTTCGTCCATCTCGCCGAACAATCCGCTGACGCGCGTCGGTTGTTGCAGTGGCGTTGACGGTTGACTGCCAGCGTCCGTTTGCAGCTCGGAGATGTAAGAAAGCTGGGAGGAGGACGGCGATGGATACAGCAGCAGTTGATGCCACGTTTGACCGGATCGGGTTTCGTTTGGGTCAACCATTTCGCAGTCTTGCAGCATCCGTTTTTTGATATCGCTTTCATTGCTAGCTGGTGGAGTGGTCATGCTAACCAGCGCTGATAAAATGAGAGCAAACAACACTCACACAACACGGACAGCTGGGGGAGCGAATCCAACATTAAATTGATTACAATTTCATTGTTTTTTTTCTAGCTTTACACTGTATTTGGCCACTGGAATATGCTTTTATTTGGTAAAAAGTAAAGGATGAAAAAATGACGTTGCAAGCAAATGCTCAATGTAAACACTGCGCAGCTGACAAGCAAAGAGAAAACTGAAAGATTGCACAGTGGGAAACAGTACAGTCTGACTACAGTAACGCCCAGGCCAACACTGTTCAAAAATGAAATTTTAGGCAATTGTTGGGCGTGCTTAAAACAAATTGCCTGTATGCTAAACTCGCAATTTCAACTACTGATTCAATAAACCATAATAACATAATAAAGACATAATAAGCCTCGAAAGCTATAAAACATAATTGTTCGGAAGAAACATACATTTCGTTTTAATTACATTGCAGTCAAATGTCCACGCGCACGCCATTGTGGTTTGTTGTTGCTGAACAGCACATCAACCACGAGGTCCGCAAGCGATCACACAGTGAAGCGGTGCATCTTTTTCAGTTGGATATCGTCACAGTACACATTTTGTGTGTAAAAATGTTCTACTAACAACGAGTGTTATGATGTTTCGTTCGTTCGCGAGCTAATAACATTCCAGTGGTAAAATCTGGTTCTAGAAATTGCAAAAGTGTACCAGCTAGCGTGAAATTGCCGCACATGACGGTGAATAAAACTACTGTTTGTTTACAAAACATTGATCCTATGATCGAAAGCTTCATACATGGTATGGGATAAGGTGGTGGTGATTGGTGGTTGGTTGGTGTGGTACGGTAGCCGAAGGAAACGAAACGTTCCTTTCGGGCGTAAATAACAAGCAGCATGGAATGTCTCGCAACAATTACAAAGCCATCGTTTGCTCTCCTATTGTTTGCTGACAGATTCACTCCCATTCCCCGTTCCTCGCGCGTGCAGCTGATGCAGCTTGTTTAACGACGCACCAACGATCGTCTCAGCTTTCATACGACCATACGCCCTCATTCACTCTCCATTCGGCTCTCGTACTCCCGTCAGTTGAGTCGTGTGCGTGCGTGCGTGCATCATTGTTGTTGCTGTTTTTCGCAATGGAAAGTGTGCTTGAGAAGTAGTGTTGCAGCAGATATGAGGCTATATGAGGTATCAGTGTAGATGTGTGGCTTGAATTTGCCTTGTCGTGATTCTGTGCTTCACGTTGTTGTACTGCACTTTTTCGCAAGCCAAAAAAGAAACTGCAGTGCGCGACGTGACGCGTTCGCGAATTATTTCACTTCGAACAGATCAGGTAGTGATCACCGCGTAGTCTCTAAATCCGGTTGACCCACGCTTGACCACGGTTGTGGCGAGGGACGGATAGTGGAAGTTTCTAGTGCATTGTGCTCATTACCATTAGTGTCACAGCGTCACCGCCTGCTGCTCTCTTATCCATCTGGCTTGATCTCGTTGTAAACCAATTGGGTGGGAAAGCCCGGCAACTGGATCGCGAGTGTAGACGAACATTTCAGTCGTCCGTTCTTCGGTGGTTGTAACCGTTCGCCGTTCGGCCAGTTAGTGCGGTGTTGCTAGAGTGTGTAGAGCTGGCGAGCATGGCCTCACTATCATTGCCGCGTGTACTGCAGCACCGGAAGTCTCCCGTTGAGATCGAGCGTGAAAATCTCGTTAAAAATTTGGTACGATTCCGTTCTGCCGCATGTCTCTCTCTCTCTGAATGTGTTGTATGTATGTATGTATGTATATATGTATGTATGAATGAATCTGCGTGATGTGAAAGATCGTCGTTGGGAGTGATATCTTCACATATATATTATTACAATTACAATTCCCTTGGAATTATAATGCTTTCATTTCTTCCTGCTCGTCGCATCGCTTGCACATCTTTACTGTAAAGCCATAAAGCACCAACCACAACAATAACGAACCATGTGGGTAACACCTGCCCGTTGTGAGTCACTCTCATTCATGGATACATGCATAATGTAAAAATAATAATAATAATAATAGTTTGTCGCCTGCAGCAGAGCACACTAACACCACGCACCGACTCCACACCACACAATTCAGTGTCAGCGCGGAAGTATGGTTCTTATTGTTGATATCATTTGAACCAAAACAAAATTAACATCTACACACACGCATACACGCAGAAGCAGTAGAAAAAGAGAGGGGCACTTCCGTCCGGCTGCGGAACGTCGCCACCGCCGTTTAGTCATCATCGTCATCATCGTCGCCATCATCATAGGAGTGGCATCAGCATCACTACCGGAATGCTTGCTATTTCAGGTTTGCGGTGATCGCCAGCTAGAAAAGGCTTACCAGAAGCTGTTCTGCTGCTTCACGAGACTGGTTAGCGTCGTCCGGTCCGGTATTAATTGGTGGAATTTAATGAAATTCAAAAAGGTGTAATAGGATGTTCCGTTACAGTATAATTTCAATGCCACAAGTAAATGAAGTCGTTCAATAAAATTCAATGAAACAGGCACCACCATGGTGGAGGGCCTCACAGTACATAACGTATGTTCTTCGTTACTGTACACGTTAATAATATACTTTGCTCTTTTCGGTCGTAGTAGGCCAGATTTGCAGCTCTGAACTGAACGATGCGAAAGAATGGGAAAATTGAAATATCCATCGATCAAAGTGTGCACGGTGGTTGTAAATATCGCTTCATTTATTCGAAACGCCAGCTAGCTAGCGGTAAAGATCGTAAAGAAAGTGAATCGGATCGAATCTCTCCTGCTTTGGTTTCATTCACTGCACGCTCCAGTGAGTGCGAGTGTAGTAACTGCCGTGTAAAGGAAACCCATCGCGCCTTCCACGAAGGTTTCTTCCACAACACCGAAGATTGGCGGTGCCGGGAAAAGTGGATCCCATTTCCTACGGCGTTTTCTTTTAAGGTTTTTCGGACGAAAAATGCATTCGTTAGAGATGGTGTGGCTCGAAACAATTCGAAAGTGCATTGAGACACTAATACTACATACCATCAGTCGAAAGGGCAAACCTAACATTTCTCAGCGAATTCCCGACGACTTTTGAAGCGATTTTGAGCTAATTTTCAATAGCTGCACGCGTTGCTGATGGTCCATCAGTGATGGAGTTGTTGTCGATAAAAGGTTAATTTGAGTGCAATTGTTAGAATATATTTACTTATATGCAAATGTTGCAGCAATCGATTAAATGCAATTTATCTTTTCTCATTTTTTCCCCTCAAAAGCGTCCGAACGGCATGGTTATTTGATATCGAAATTCACCAACAAATGGTTACACCTGTTTTGTCGAGGTGCCTGTGTGCGCATGGTTTCGTGTGAGTAATGATGGAAAAATTAAAAATAAACAGTTTAAAGCATGACGCATAGCTTTGTCTACTTCCGGTATGGTTGTAATCGGTCGGATTATTGGTCAGAGTGCTATATCGAACAAAATATTAAAAAAGGGCGTCTAAGTAAAACCACTACCACATAGAACACGAACACCTGAACCTAAAATAGGCGCTTGTGCGTGAGCGTGCCGAGTAGAATATCTTTGTAAACACAGCACAGTACGGGCAAAATGTTGTATTCATTTTTTGTCGCCCACCTACCTCTATCTATCGAAACTGCTGCTGAACTGATTAGATATGCCATTTATCTCTGGACCTGGCAAGAGATAGTACGAAAGGCCGTGTATTACGGGCGTTCGGTCTTCAATTGGCAGTACGCCCTGACCAGACTCATTATTGATTCTGTGAAAGTGAAACAGTGAGGATCATCGAAGGTGGGATCCGAAAGGTAGGATCTTTCTTCCTGCTTTTCCTCCTGGGTTCTAATTCCTGGAAGCCGAAAACTCCCCGAAAACACCATTCCACTATTGGCGGCCTTTTGACATTCACGCTTCAATATCGATCGACAGTCGCACTATTATTGGTGTGATTGTAATGCTTAATTTAATTTGTGCACCTCACAGGGTTTGTCATGGAAATTCCCTTCTTCTGAATGTAGGGACACTTGTGTAATGCTCCATTGGGTGGCATTTGCATTCGGTTGCGATCAAGCAGTGTGTTGTCTCAGTCGCGAGTAGCAGTTGTGTCGATGTGGTGAACCTCACTCCACAAACACCACTTTGATTAAAAAAGTAGTTAAAGTTTATAGTAAAGCCTTTTTGTAAGTCTCCACTATTAGCGAGAGCGCGTGTAAATCATCGAACGCAAACACTTGACCCAACGGCCACGACGAATCAGAGTGTGGTGTGGTAGTGAAGTAAAGCAAAAGAGATAAAGGGAATTCGTTTATCGTTTTATCAGCCATTTGCGGATCCGTGGTGTACGAAAATGTCGAATGCCTGAATCATTTGCTCAGTGTTAGTGTAAGAGGAAATACTAAATTCCGTCTAGTTCAAAAGAAGGATTTTTTGCGTTTAAAAATTGAATCAAACTAGCCACTAATCCTTTGCTAACTATAAGGGACGTTTCAAAGATTTCATTGTAATTGATAGTGTTTCACCTAATAATGCATTCAATCTCATCGTCACTAGAGTATGCTGACTGTTGCATATATCCAACGTGAATACATACAATTTTAATGTTGTTTTGATACTTGCACACATGTTCCACACAAACAAAAAGTGTCCCAGGCACGTATGCTATGGTTTAAGGGCATATTATTATTGTTTACTATCCAAAACATTGTAACAACAATAACGCAAGCTGCTGTGTTCGGTGTGCACAATGCGACGCTGCCAACAGTGTGTCGTTGCGTTGCGAACACTATTAACACACATACACATTTGTTCACCATTGACGATTGTAGCATGGATTTAGCATTAAATGTACATACATACACGTTTTATTCCTTCACAGTACCTACTATAGTGAATATTACTGCACGGAACCATTTGTAAAGCAAAGCATTTGTTGACTGTAAAACATGTCGCTAACGGATAAGGAATACTATAATCTGGTAAGTAAGATCACTTAACCAATCCCCCGAATACCCTCTTTTTTCTTATTGAAGGCATGATTTGGCCCTTGGTAGTAGTGGAAAGCTGTCCACTACGTTTCTCATCCGCTCCTCATGTTCTTGTTTCTTGTTCTCCACAGACTATCAGTATTTCCAAAGCGCTCAGCAATGTGGAAATGCCCATCAAGGTGAAGCACGTCCGTGCGGCTATCATTGGTACATTCCACAGCAATGGTGCGCATGCATTTTGGGCCATTGCCATCCGGCAACCGATACAGGACAATCGGATAGTGGCGTGGAAGTTCTGCCATCTGCTGCACAAGATACTGCGCGAGGGCCACCCGCTATGCTGTCAGCATTCCATGCGGCACCGGGCCATGCTGCTGGAGGCCGGAAAGCTGTGGGGTCATCTGAACGATGGGTATGGTATTTGCATCAAGCACTACACCAAGCTGCTCGTGACGAAGCTCGAGTTTCACGATCGCAACCCCCGCGTACCGGGCAGCTTATCGTTGCGCCAGGGCGATCTGGAAAAGATTGGCGAGGGCGACATTAACATTTAGTAGGTATCACGCATTTCGCAAGTTGGAATTTGATTGAAACTGGGAGTTTTTGTTATATACCAAGTAATCATGATTTTCATCTAGTTTCCAGCTCGCAGTTGAGATATTCGACTATCTGGATGATATCATTGCACTGCAAGGCACAAGTAAGACACGATCACGTCTGAACTATTGGTGGGAGTTTTTTTGTTGTGTGTAACGACCCTCTTATCTTATACGCTTTTCCAGTATTCAATTCCATCACAACATTCTGCGTCAGTTCGATGACTTCGGCGGGACAGTGCCGTTTGGCACCGTTGATTCCTTGTATTCAAGACTCGAACCCACTGTACGATATGCTGGTGCGCGTGATGTTTAAACTGCACGCCAACTTACCCTCAGATCTGCTGACTGGGCACCGTCAGCGCTTCAACACACTGTTCCATCAGCTGAAATCATTCTACGGACAGTCGCGCAATCTGCAGTATTTTGTTAACCTGATCACCGTACCGAAGCTCCCGGAGGCGCCACCCAACTTCCAGCAGCAAAGCGATCTGGGCAACTACCAAACGCCGGTAGTGGTGATGCCTGACAGTGAACCCATGGACAATGAGCCGGAACCGCCAGCGATCGACAATCTGATCGATACGGCTGAGGCGACCCCACCGATACCGGAGCTTCCGCACTCAAACAACCACCATCAGCTCGCCGCTCCGGCGCCGGTCGTACCGGTGGCACAAGTTATGGAACTGGAACGGCTGATTCAGGAGCGGGACAATATCATTCGCCACCTGCAGATGGAAACGCAAGGATTGTCCAACCAGCTGAAAGCGGCTACCAGCGAGCAGCGGGACGTGCAGCGTCGACTCGAGGACCAAATAGCGACACTCAATGCACAGCTTACGCATAGCCAAGGCGAACTTACCAATCTACGGTTTCAGAAGGAAGAGCTGGAACTGCGAGCCCAAACGGCACCTACGCTAGAGCGTAAGTAACACGCGCCCCAAAAGGGAGTTTCAATATCTAATGCTGATCGAGTGTTGATACATTGCAGAGCGAGCGCAAGCGGAAGAGGAACGTGCAAAAGCCAGTGAGGAAAAGTTCCAAAAACTAAAAACCATGTACACGCAGATACGCGATGAGCACGTGAATCTACTGCGTCAGGTAAGGGACAGATTCTTGTCAAACGATTTGATAGTGATTCAACAACAACATTTCAATCTTTTTAACGGATGTAACATATTAATATTGGCCTCTTTTTCTTCTACTACTGACTACTTTTCCTACTTTCGTTTTTGCTTTGTTGGGGATGAAAACTGATTTTATTATTAAACTATTTTTTATAAAGGTGAAAATCGATCAATACAAATTAGCATGCTATAAAAAGGTTAGTTCGAGTGAACAATGCTACGGTGATAGGTGATTGTGTCGATAGAGATCCTTCACAATCATTCCAAATTATCTCAGTCGCTCGTTCCTTATCCCCTTTTGTAGGTTGTGTACTTTGTGTTGTAGAAAATGTCCTTTAACTTATAATTTCCTTGCCCAACTTATAAAAGCATTGGCGATGTTGTGCATTCATGATGCCCATTTTCTTTGATTACACTCCATAGCATGGCGAAATTAGCAAGCAACTAGCCTCGTCCACAAAAATTGCAGCGGAAGCGAGCAAAGCCAAGGAAGAACTCCAATGCCAGCTGGAAGAGCTCGAGCAAAAACAAGCCCTGGTACAGAATGCACTGCAGCAAAGCTCGAACGACGCACGACAGGAGCAGGAAGCCATTGGCGAACAGCTTCAAATCATGACGCAAAAGTGTGAAACGCTGCAGAGTCGCTATGATGAGATGGAAGCGTCGCGGCAGGCCGAAATTGCCGAGCTTCGCATCAACCTCGAGCGGCTAGAGGGCGAACTGCACACATTCCAGCAAGAACGCGAAGCTCTCTCGAACGAAAAGGGAACACTAGAGGAACGGTTGGCCGAAATACAGAGCGAAAAGCAGGAGCTTGATTTGAAGTACCAGGAATGCATGGCTAAGATGCACGAACTGGAGCTAAAGACTGATCATTATGCAAAGGAAGAAGTATCTTTGCAGCAGAGCGTAAACGAAAATTCACTTAAAGCGCAGGGTAAGTGTTGTAGTCATTTTCCCTTCGTAAAAATACAACGTCTAATCAATGCTGATTTTGTTTCGAGCCGCACTTGTAGGACAATTCTTTTTTCTCGTTTTAATTATTTGTTTTCGAATCATTTCTTCCTTTCTAATCGAAATTGCTTACACTTTGTGTGTTGTGTGATCGTGTAAGTGTTTCTGTTTGACGGCAAATTGGTTTATGTTTTACAGTGTTTTTCTTTCTTTTTAGTATATATTATCCAATCTGCTGCACTGTTTTTTTTACAAGTTTCTCTCTTCTTCTCTCTTCCTTAAGAACTATCCGATCAAATTGAACAATTGCGAACGGAAAATGATGCACTCAAACAACAATACAACGAACTGGAAGCAGTCAAAGCGTTGCAAGCGGAAGAGTTCCAGCGAACACACCAGGAGGAACTGCTTCGGTTCGATTCACTGCAGACGGAAATGAACGATAAGCTGGCCACTATCGCCTCGGAAAAGGATACCATAGCGGGCGAAAAGGAGCAAACCTGGGAGCAGCTGCTAATGCTTCAAACGGAATCCTCCCAAAAGCAGGCTGATTTTGAATCGCTGGAAAAGGATTTGAAATCGGTTCTCGAGCAAAAGGATCACGAATTGGAAGAAATTAATGCAAAGTATAGGGAGCTGGAAGAAAAATATCAGGTACTACTATTGTGGCTAGTTGTAAAAACAATCATTTGCTTGCTGCTGCTCATCCCCATCACACAACACACATGCCGCACCAAACAGAGGATAGCGGGACTTTGTCTCATGTGTCTGTGCTATAACCGATGCTCGTCTGGTGTTAGTGGTTGTTGTTATAATTATTATTATTATTTCCATTGATAACCATTGTGCTATGTTTGCATCTTCATTGTTGGTACGATTTTGTGCCACACTAAAGCAGATCTGCTTGAACGTAACGTTGGTTGGTTGGTTGGTTGTTCGTTCGTCGCTTGTACGTGTACATGAGTAAGCATACAAACTAAATCATCACATACGCTATACGTGTTAACATTTTGTCTCTGTTTTTTCATGTTGTTGTTGTGTAAGTAAGTTATTGAAACACAACACAAAGAATTAATGATTTTTTCTTTTCTGTTTCTTACGCCTTCTGCACATTATGGCTGTGTCGGCCCGCCCCGCCGGATAATGTAAATTTTGTTCTACTCTCCCTAGAGTCTAGATGCAAACATGGAACGGTTACTTTCCGAAAAGGAAACAATTGAATCTGATCTGCAAGATTTACTTCACCAACAGGAGCAAACGGAACACAAACTGCAGGCTGCGCTGTTGAAGGTGGAAGCGCTAGAAACGGCGCTCATTGACAGCAAAATTAGTGGAGAGACGGCACTGCGCACCCTGCTGGAGGCGTGCATTAAGTCGTCGGAAAAGCTGACACTGCGCGCCATCGGTGAAAACGAAATGCCCGGAGCCGGCGGAACACCCACCTACTTTTTGATGATAGCGGAAGAGCTGCAAGAAGTGCTGACCAAGCTGAAGATGGTCCATGAGAACTATCTGAAGAACAATTCGACGAACGTAGAATCGCTGGCACGGAAAGTCATTATCGGTGCGCATCTGCTCGCTTCTGCTCACGTGCAGGGCATGACTGTATGCAATCGCTCAGCAAACATTGAAAGCGGTGAACGTAAGTATTCACGTTAGGGTTAGGCAATTGTGTAAACTTTTTTAAGCTCGCGTAATTGGTGTTGTGTTCTAATATCGGAATGCAATAGGTTGAATGGTCAATCCAACTGTTTGACGCTAGCTGCTCAAATTAGGTTAACTTGCTCTATGCTTGCAACTGTTGAGCAATGTCTCCGATACCGGTTCAGTATTTCGTAAACTATGCATTTAGATGCATGCATTGTAGCCAGAGTTCGAGCTAGTTATGTAAAAAAGTGATAGAAATTCTCTGAAAAATTACAAGGTTTATAAACTTCTTAAACAATACTTTTTTTGCTGCATACATTTTATGTCAATTCTTCACTTTCGTTTTATTTCTTTATTCGTGAGTATTTATTTGTTCGATTAAACGACACACAATCGTTCCCAATGCTAGAACCACTTTTTATAGAGTTTTTTGTTTAATTCCCGCAGGTATCGCAGAAGAGTTGAAGAAACTGGGTCAATCGATCACGACCCTCTTCCAGTCACTGCAGAAAACAAGCGAATCGGGTACGGTAAGTGATCGTATAACTGACCTGAAGGCAAAACTGGAAGAGGTAACTACCATGATCGTCGACCTGGGCAAGCAAACCGATGGTACCGAAAATCTGGGCGACATGGTGGAGTCCGAGCTGACCACCATGGACAAAGCGATCGAAGAAGCTGCATCACGCATACAGGTTCGTTATACCTCTTTGCAAGGTGGGAAGATAATCGTACTAAGGCTCCAGCGTTCACAACTCTACAACTACCTACTCAAAATCATTCACAGGAAATGCTGTCAAAATCCCGCGCTTCCGATTCGGGCATAAAGCTAGAGGTGAACGAGAAGATTCTTGATGCCTGTACGAGTCTCATGCAAGCGATCAGAGTGCTAGTGCAGAAATCTCGCTTGCTGCAATCGGAAATTGTTGCACTCGGCAAAGGAACCGCTTCGGCAAAGGAATTCTACAAACGAAACCACCAATGGACGGAGGGACTAATTTCGGCAGCCAAGAGTGTAGCCCAAGGAGCCAACTTCTTAGTGTAAGTATAGCGTACCAAGGTCTAGCTTAGCAATGGCTTTCATTCATCTCTTACCAAACCCCTTCTGTTGTTACAGCACGGCGGCAAATAAAACGGTGGTCGGTGGGGCAAAACATCAGCTAGACTTGGTGGTAGCCGCCCAAGAGATTGCGGCATGCACGGCACAGCTCGTAGTGGCCAGTCGCGTGAAAGCTCCACGATCCAGCACCAACCTTACAGCGCTGGGCACCGCCTCCAAGAACGTCACGCAAGCGACCGGGATTGTTGTTGCCACGGCGAAGGATTGTAGCCAGCGGTTGGAAGATTCCCAGGATCTGGATCTTGGCACGCTGACGGTACATCAAGCCAAAACGAAAGAGATGGAGATTCAGGTAAAGGTGCTTGAGCTAGAGCAGGCACTGCAAATGGAGCGAATGCGCCTGGCCTCATTCCGCAAGAAGAACTACCAACAACCCGTGGAAGAGTAGTAAACCTAGCGCCACTCTCATGTTGGGTACGTTCCTCCAATACACACGCTTTTTTAAGAAGGTAGTACGGGTCTCAGCGATCACTTTTTCGAAATTTACCAAACATATACAGAGGTTTAAAATGACCAATCTGTAGACGACTGTAGCTATGTTTCAATCCAATCCAAAAAATCAATCGAAATGCTTGGTTTTAATTTGCTCTCTAGATGGAGATGCATTTCTACCGATTGTGTCTTATTTTGGCAATCATTTCAAATCACTTCAGACTGTAATATGCGACAAACTGGAGGTGAGAGCTGTTTGTATTGAAAAATGTTACACTTATCATCCCACGTTATCAGCCACGCATATCACACGTTAGCCAATGAGCGGGAGGCATCATCATGTAACATCGACATTATGTTAAGAGTGTTTCGTCGCTTCATTAACCGTTATTAATAGGATAGTGAATATATTAGTATAGCATATTTAACATTGTTAGATACCCCCAAAAGCGTAAGATGCATCCAGTAACGAATGATAAGAAGCTCTGTCATACTGTATCTTGTATTTCAACTTACAACGAAATTGATGCAAACAAATAAACATGGATCAAATAAAATCGTACCACCATCTGGTTTCCGTTCGCATGTGTGTGCGTTACATTCTTAACAGCTTTCCGAACAGTAAAGCCGATATCTAAGACATAAATATTTTACCAAAACCGGTCCATAGCGAGCCGGTTTCGTGGATGATGGTGATGTTTTTGGGCACGCTTCAGAAAGCAACTGCATTACTAATCGTTTGAGACCATCCGATAGTGGTATAAATATGTGTGTTGAAGTAAAAAAAAAAATCGTTTATTTCACGATAGGAAAACTAAACTATTAGCTATTTGCTTTCAGTTTTTGTACATATCGGAAAAATCTAATAAAATGTAAAATGTAGTCATTCATTTGAAAGATATCCATACAAAACAAACATCACACCCAGTGGATTCGTGTTAAACGATCTTTGCCTCAACGATAGTAAACAACAACAACACGTTAAACCGTCAACAAATTCAAATTACTGCTTGTGCCTGTCTAAAGGAACGACGTCAGCATCGCAAGTACTGCTGCTTCGATGTATAGAAACATGTTCTGGGGGCTCGTCCCCACCGATCGCTACGTTGATCGGCATGGGGACCGAGCAGCCCCACCCGTGCTGCCAAAGCGCCTCGCTAACAACTTCGCACAAACCATTCGAATGGCATTTCATTGCCACCACGCATTAAATATTCAAAATACTGAATCATGGCAAGATCATTTTCAGTCGCAGGGTAAAAATAATGCAACTCCTCCATGCACGATCGCTGTTTCTAGCCATCCGCAGAACGATCTTCCTTGACAACGAGCTTTGAGTGTATCCAGGGAAAGTATAAGAGGGAAGCTAGCGAAACGAGAAAGTTCTACTCTTCTAGGCAAAGTTTCGTGAGCGTGTGTTACCGGCGTACCTCATCGGAGACCGGTTTATCGGAATATTATCACCGCGACGTCACGGCGTGAGTGTTTTGTGTTGTTGTTGTTGTTGTTGTTGTGTTTTTAATACATTCCACTGTCCCTATCAACAGTGTCGTCCAAAGCGCCAGCAGCATTAGGGTGGACGTTAGGAACAGCAAACAGTCGCCGTTCTTTTGAAAAAACAGGATCTTGAAACTCGTCCCAATGCACGATGGAGACACAGACACCGAAGATCGATAGCGGAATGAGAGTTGAAAATAAAACTAATGCTTCTAACAGGCGACCTGTTTTGCGTCCCAACAACGGACGACTCAAACGGACGGATCGACTGAAGCTATAAAAGAATCACGCGGTGGGTGGATTGGAGTCAGTTTTTCTTTAACAGAGCTTTGCATAGCTTCTACCACAATCGTGCTTCGTTTCATTTGTTTGCAGCGGAATAGCTTAATAAGTGCATTTCAAACTCATCGAAAGTGAACAGTGTGTTGTGTGCTTGCACAACAAAATAGACTTTTATCATCTACGTGCTGTTTTTGATAACTTTTATACCATACTATGGTGAGTGCTATATTCATGCAGTGAAGAGTGTGGTGTAGCTACAATTCGATTTAGGGCTGATGTGCTATACTTTCCTATATCTGCCATCCCGTTTTAGACCACATACACCGATAAAGGGCCGAAACCGGATGGTGGAAAGTTTCTTTCGTTCGATCACATCACATTCTACGTTGGTAACGCGAAACAGGCGGCCAGCTTCTACACGACGCGTTTCGGGTTTGAGGACTACGCGTATCAGGGTTTGGAAACGGGCAGCAGACAGCTCGTGAAGCATGCCGTCCGCCAGGATCGGATCGTGTTCGTATTTGTGTCGGCCTACGAGCCGGGCCATCGTGAACTCGGAGATCACCTGGTACGACACGGAGACGGAGTTAAGGATGTTGCTTTCGAGGTAGAGGACCTGGACGTGATCGTGCGCCGTGCTAAGGAGCGCGGAGCAAAGGTGGTTCGCGATGTGTGGGAAGAGTCGGACGAACAGGGCACGGTTCGGTTCGCGACGGTGCAAACGTACGGCGATACGCTGCACACGTTCGTGGAGCGCCATCGCTACCGTGGCCTATTCTTGCCAGGGTTCAAGCCGCCACTACACAAGGATGTTTTGCTGCGCATGCTTCCAACGGTCGGTCTGAACTTTATCGACCACGTGGTAGGAAATCAGCCCGATTTGCAGATGGAATCGGTGGCCGCCTGGTACGAGAAGATGCTAATGTTCCACCGTTTCTGGTCGGTGGACGATAGCCAAATCCATACGGAGTATTCCGCACTCCGTTCGATCGTTATGACCAACTACGAGGAAACGATCAAAATGCCAATCAACGAACCAGCTAAGGGAAAGAAGAAATCCCAAATCGAGGAGTACGTCGAGTACTATGGTGGTGCCGGTGTGCAGCATATTGCACTCAACACCAGCGACATCATTGGCGCTATTCGTAATCTACGTGCCCGTGGTCAGCAGTTTCTTTCCATCCCGGATACGTATTACGATCAGCTGCGCCAGCGTCTGAAGTCGAGCAGCGTGAAGATTAAGGAGGATCTTGCCGTACTGCAAGAGCTCAAGATTCTGATCGATTACGATGAAAACGGTTATCTGCTGCAGATCTTCTCCAAAAACATGCAAGATCGGCCCACACTATTCATCGAGGTGATTCAGCGCCACAACCACAATGTAAGTAATTCGTTCAAACGATCTGCGGAATCCGCCTACAGTTTAATTTACTATGTCTACTCCAACAGGGGTTTGGTGCTGGCAATTTTAAGGCGTTATTCGAAGCTATCGAGGCGGAACAAGAAAAGCGAGGAAACCTGTAACGATTAACGATTGTTTTTTTTACAAATAGCATCGATTCAGACATGATACAAACAAACAATGCATTAATAAAAATTATCCATTTGATTTTGGATTTCAAACCCTATGTTTTAATACAAACATTGCATGCACGGTGGAGCAGTATCCTCGTTTTATACAATTGCTGGTGAAGTATAACCCTTTCGTCTCTTACCTCGTTGACATTCACACACATCCACATTATGGCATCCTGATGGCACCACTTTACGATCATGATCGAACTGAGCTACTCGGGCGTGGGAAGAAAATCGGGATCCCAAAACCCGGGAGGAGTACTATGCAGTTGAGCCACTCGACAGTTGCGACAATTGCGTGGCAATTTCGATCGTGCCGTGTCGTTCGATACACCACGTGTTGTATGGTATTGGTAAAGCATCGTGCAATCGATGCACAAACCTTGTGGGGACGGTTGTTCATAGCCACGCGTGTATGTTTTGACCGATCCTGATAGTTCTGCTAGCTCGCGATTAGCTCTGCAAAAAAAAAGAAACGAAGATATTCCACTACAACACCGGAGAAATATTCCTTGTTTGGAAATCTTACCTTGGCACATTACTGGTATTGGTTCCTAGGGTGACTGCGTCCATCCGCTTGGCATGTTCGCCGTTTAACTCGCTGATAAAAATTTCCGTAGCATTTTGAGATTCGGCGACGCTTATTACTGATTGCTGGCTTGGTGCTGGCAAAACGATTATTTCATTCGGTTCCGAATCTTCACCTACTCCTAGTATGTGGTCCGAAAGACATTCCAACTTTTTATTAGATGGAACCTTTAATGGGTTGCGTTCCTTTTGTTGCGAATCTGGTTCTTGCTTTATTTTGAATGATAAACCTTTCGACAGTTTGCTGGTAGATTCTACCCCGGGACAGTACGTTTGATCAATGTCATCGTCATCGTTAGGGAACATTGGCTGAGGCTCTTTGCTAGCTGCTGAGGAAGATGATGTTTCATCGGAGCCATCTTTAGTACCCGGTTTATCGTCTTGTGCCCTAGAAATCAGTGTTGATTGCTTTTTCATTCGTAAGCTTTTTAAAAACTTTGACTTGTTGGCCACTGACGGAGGTGTTGGTACAACAAAGTCACTAAACAGCGTATCATTTACACTATTATGCTCAGGCTCGTTCATCGGTGATTGTTTGGTTTGTCGAGGAAAGTTTAGCTTCACTTGCCGAAAGCGTTGGTTACTGTCGGCTAGGGAAAGGAATCGCTTAAGCCCACTCTGCGGAGTGTGATCTGTGCTGGAGTTTTCTATGGTTGCATTGGCATTTTTGCCCGTCCATTTTCCATTTGGAGTCGTCTTGGGAGTAGTAGGCGTGTTGGATTTCTCCGCAACCACCGAAGAAGATTCCAGTAACTTTACACTTTTCCCGAAACGGCTCTCCCGCAGGAGATGCTTCTTGTCGGATTTGTTTTCTTCGAGGAATAAAAGTTTCATCGGTCGTAGAGGTGAAGGTTTCGATACATTTCTAGGAGAAAGTATCGCTCTTGGCGATGGCGACTGAGGAGCAGCCGGGGGAGGAGGGCTTTGAGTAAGCGCAAAGAACGGTTCTTCGGAATCTAAAATGTTTAGCTCGAGTTTCGCCGATACGTCCGAGTCTGATTTGTTAGGAAAGATGGCCGAGTCTTCCAAGATTGATACATTTTCCTTTTGTGCAGAAAGTGGTGAATCCAAGGATTGAACTTTACGTTTCTTGACCGGCGATCGCGGAACAGGTAACACGCAACGGTTGGATTGTTTTTTTTTCTCTGCTAGCTGATCTTCTAAGCACTCTAACTCGCGTTTTGCTTTTTGTTGTCTTACATATATTTCTAAAAAAATAAACATAGTTTCTTGCGATCTGTTTCCCGGATCCAGCAATGTTTCACATCGGCGCTATGCTTACGTACCTGACGCATTTTCCAGCACTCTATCGATGTAGATGAAAATATCGTCGTCCACTTTGCTAAAGTGGTTGTACTTTAGCAACAAATTGCACAAATTGACCATGCTTTCGGGCTTCTATTTAATCATAACTACAATCACCTCACCGTTCTGGCAAAGTACGAAAAATAAACATGCGCAACCGGCCTACTCTGGTGAGTCAATAAATCAAAACAACCAGAAGCCCGCACTTTTTGCGTTGTTCAACAGGGGGTAGGACACTTACGCTGTAACTTTGTGTGGTTGGCAATATTGAACGATTGAAAACACTACACTTTTTTTTAAAACAGACAATCTTTTTCACTCAAGTGAAATAAAAAGATACGTATTTTACAATATTTGATCATTTTAAAAAATATTTCATAGCAATGACAAAAATGTTCCGACTGCTTTACCCCTCGTTTGTCATTTCGAATGACGTTTCAAAACCAGCAAAAATAAGAAGAAACTCACACCGTGTAAACAATAATAACGAAAACAAGGCTGTGCGGTTTAGTTCAATTTTAATTACATTTTGTACTTGCTGCCCAGAAGCTCCTTCAAGTTGGATAAAAGTCATCATGTCTTCACCATCGGAGGACAAAATAGCGTCACAAAAAACGTACTATGATGACAAAAGCCCGCCCCTCTATCCCAGCACAGATCGGTTTCATCCTCTAGGATACAGCACACCCCAGCAGAGGGGTAGAAACTCTTCTGCTCACGCCAGACATTTTTATTCCGCCCAGCCCAAGCACATGCTTCCACGGACGAAAGGATCCGACGGCCGATATCGGCACGGACAAGATAATGTGCAAAATCAAGACCGATCGAGATATTCGGGTCCAGATCGTTGCGATAACGCCGAGCTAAGAGACACAAACTTTAGTTCCGGGAAGCGCCTCGGCTTTGGTCACAATTGGAGAGGACACAACAACAGAAATAAACTATATGGAGGAAATCGATCTCAGCACAACTATCGGCAAAACCACCATGTATGTAAATTGGAAACCGCTCGATTTATGGAAAGTTTTGGATTAATCGGCATTTTCTACTTTCATAGGCTAAATCAGAATCATACAGCATCCGGGAATACTATCACCCTTCTATGCTGGAGGACCCTTGGGAGTTTTTGTGCCGGAAAAGCACTGCAAGCTCAGATTCTACCTTAAAGAACGATAAATCAGACAGGGACGATGATAACGAGGACGGATCGAGTAATAGTAACGGGGGGAATTGATCTGCTACCATGTAGCTAGAAGAATAGCATAAAGTTTTTTTTTGCAATGTAAAAATACGAATCACAAAATCATACAATATGGGAGAAAATCAAGCATATATATGGGATAGCAGATCGATCGAGATGGTAAATAACCCACGATGAGCTGCAAATGAAAAAGCCAGTCTGTGTAGCCATCTACCATCGGTCTAGTTTGTGTATGTTCAATAAACAATAGAACAAATATCATTTTGTTCAAAAGACCAAGCAAAGAATAAACTTTTTAACATGAAAAGACAACTTTTGTGTAGGTTATTAGGAACAAAGTATAGACCTTCGTGGCATTCATTTAATTACGGATCGTGTACAGAACTTGTGTAGTAAATGTGTAAAAATAATAAAATCAACCAATGTGTACATAATCCTTAATAGCTTCTACCACCTACTGTGCACACAGGAAATGTTAATTGGGAAATAGTTTTACGTAGGGTAAAAGAAACAACAGTATATTCGTATCACTAGGTGTCTCTTTCTATCAACCAAAAATTGTTCGCATGTCTGGCCAAGAAGCGGGGTCATAACAGAGAACGCTATATTGTCGAGTTGTGTGCATCTCTTTTTACCTAGTCGGCGTAATCGTGCGTTGTACAGACTGAAGAAGGAGCGAAGCTGCTTTGGAAGATGGTTTGGGTTGTCAAATAGTAACTGTCAACACAGAGGCGCTATTTTTTCCGAACCATGGTGGCGTGCGGTTCGTCGTGCGTGATCCTGTGCATGAGATCGTTCGTTGTGTTGTGTTCAAATCAATTAAGAACCCAATAAGTGAGTGAAACAATACACTTGTTCAATGTGTTACGTGCATTTTGTTATATTTCTATTTATAAAGTGCATTACTTTTGGATGCGTGCATCTCCACCCGAGCACGCTGGAATGTGGTGTATGGTGAAGAAATGTGTACAGATGGCGATAGACGTAAACCAGTTTAGGGATTTCCTATTCATTTATCATCACTGCACAATATCATCATTATTCTAGATTGTGCAACTCGAGTTAAATCAAACAGCCGCTGGGAGTGTGTGTGTGTGTGTTCTGGTCGGTTGTTCCTCGGTAGGGCGAGGTCATCGGTTGTGGAATTCTGGACAAATTCCTATACCTTATCGAATGTTCAATCTACAGAATCGTAACAACGCTACACGCTGTGGGATTATGCTGGTCTTATGCTGCTGTTGATTGTGTTTCCATGTATCGCCCATGGACGTTGCTTGGTGCCGCTTTATGTGTGCCAGAGCAGCTTGTGTCGCTTTTCTCCCCTCTCATTCGTGTAGGAATTGAAAGGACCAGAGCAAAAGAGAGGATCGTTTGAATCTGTCGTGGAGGTCATTCATTGCGTGTGGCTCGGTGCGTAAGCTGTTAGACAAATTTGTACTGTGCAATTATATGTAGCTTCCGCGTAGTACTTGTATGAAAATATTTCGCTAGTTGGTATGCGTTTTCCTTATCCCAGGGATCAGAGCTTAGTCATAGCTCTACTGCTTGAGAAGCGACTGCTGCATAACAAAGGAACCGGTGTTTTTTTATCCCTTGCCAATGCAGTTGCTAGTGTTTTGTTTGCTGTGCGTGTATTAGTGAAATATGAATAGAGATGTATCATGAAGCTGCTGTGTATATGTGTGTGTGCGCGTTAAATGATTGTGTATGTGTGTAAGGTGCGTGACTCCAGAAGGGATAGCAAACGAGCAAAGAAGAATGCAATCTGTTCGGAAAGATTGAAAAGGGTGGGCAAAGGATAACAACAACATTACGCTCATGCACAGATGTTGATGCGATACGATGTGAGCACACTGTATGGCACACGGTGGTGCCATAGCCTAGCCAGTTTGTGGAGTAGTGTGCGTGGAATGCAGAAATATGCATTTTGATGCATTATGCATAGCCTGTGGTGACTATTTTTGCTGCTCGTTATGCACCAATGCAGGGCGTGATAGTTAAATTGCTTTCAACTAATCGCATTCCAACTGATCCACTTTATGTACGCAAGTTTCATCAGCAACGAACGTACGCAGCGTTTTAGAAAGTTTACAAGTTGTATCTTTCAAATATTATTTACCTTCATACACCCATGCTTTATAATATTTTCCAAGCATTCGTGAAATATTGTTTATATATCCTTTGTTTATCAATAATTTTGTCATATATTTTAGACACATGTTTCCCATTATGCTTCAATTCAACAGTCCGATTTTAAGTTTAACCAAGCATAAACCCCCCCCCCCC
>KI920084.1:0-18515 GCA_000473525.2 Anopheles melas | reverse complement strand
GCTTCGAAGACTCATTTTTCGCATCCATTCCGAAAGTTTATGCATTCTCACTCAAACCACAAGCCTCGCCCAGCGCTCTTTCACAGGCCACCACCACCACCACTGCTCTGTATTGCAATGAAAGAAGAAATAATTAAGATTCTCCATCAGCAAAGTCGCTCTTGGCAGCTTTCAAGATGGTTTCATCGAGAGGCAGCGAGCAAAAAAAAAATACGAAAGCAAACAGCATTCATTAGCACTGCTGCCGATCCATGAAACTGATGAAACTGTTTCCTACCCCTCCTACACTTACAGCCATTTCGTTCAGAAGACAATCCTCGTACTCAGAAAAAAACGAAAAAAATACCACTCTTTGGTAGGAAACACTTGCACTTCTCTCGTGCAGAAGAAAGTGAAAACAATCACCCAGGAAAGTGGTGACCGACAGAAATAGCGACCGGATAGTAAATGCCGGACTCCGCCCCGGTTTTGCTTGCTTTTGCTCCCCGTGTCTGCGCAACAAAGCGCAGCAGCACTAAAAAGGATCAATTAAAAGATTTCAACCGAACCGGGCAAAAAGTCATCCTCGCCCAGGGTGGTGCTCAGCTTTTATGGAGCTGGGAAGACTACTACTACTGCTTCCCACTCATCCGGCTGTGGACTATCAACCCTCCGGCTCACAAAGCGTCCGGGTTCCCAAAGCGTTGCTCATCCATCAAATCATCCACATTCAGCGCACTCGGACGACCTAAAACTGACGAAACAAACAAAGCGCGAAGCGAAGGAGCCTGTTGGACAACACACTGCACACGATAAAGAAGACGTACCCAGACGCACATTTCCGGCTGATGGAAAAGATCTGCACGAAATGGTACAATAAACCGACCCTGGCAGTGCTTCCGAATGAATGTCTGGCCAGGAGGTGGCAGAAAGTGCAAACCACCACCCCACAAGAGACAGAGAGAGCGAGTAGCATTGTGTCGTCCATTTCCTGCACTGCACAAACTGCGCAAAACTGAGGCGAAGCCCAACCCTGTCAATCTCAGCCGATGCAGAAAAGATTTGCCAAGGGGTGTATAAAATCTAAATTAGTAATAATCGTAAAAACCGTGCCCCACGAATCCCTTGCAGACGCGTTTGAGGATTGGGAGGTTCTGTTCTACGGTCTGTATTCTTCCACCACTAGCGAGAGCAGGGAGAAGCAAAATGGCGAAAAACACACTCAGAACTACTGCCACCAATCCTGTTCCGTTTCGTTTGCTTTCGATTGTTCGATTAGCATAACGGATGGAAGAAGCACCAGTGTGACGGCAGCAGCTTGTGTCTTGTGTAATGCGCTTGCCGCTGCTTCCCGACCAAAAGGCCATCGACCCTGGTGTGGATCCTCTGTGCACGTCATAAAACTTCATCGTTTATAACCCCCGCTGGTGGCAGGGTGGTGGCAAATAAACTTGCCGGCAAATCGAAAATGCGTCAGCAGCATCCCAACCTGTACTACACCTCCTGATTAGAGTGGATAAGGGTGTGTACTTTTTCCTGTTTTTTCCTCGCTGTTTGCTCAACCCCAACCGCCAAGAGCTGCTCTGGGCGAAGTTTTCCTTATGGGATTTTATGGGTCCCGGGTGTGACGATTCTGCCGTCCCTTTCACGGCCATGCCCGGAAAAACGACATGGAAGCGTTTCAGCGAGCTGATGAGATCCGTGATTTCGTCAAAACGGCCGTAGCGGCAACAAATCCGGCTCGAAGGACCAAATGGTGCGAGCGACGGTTCATTTCGATGCTAATGAATCAGCGCACACCAAAATCCTTATCCAAAGGCACAAAGGTGTGTCGTAGCTGGTGTTTTCTTTTTGTAATACAAAAAAACACAGAAGATCGGAACCAACCCAGCCTCGCAACACACAAAGACGCGCGCTGGGTTGTAACGGTACGGGACCAAACGTGCGTAATCAGCCTTCCTCGATCTGGCGTTGTTTTGTGCGTTGTGGAGCGTGGTGGGACCAGAGGGAACAACAAAAAAACAGCACTGCTACAGCAACTGAATACCTGCAAAACAATACACCCAGCGATGACAATAATCCACATCATCGACAGCGCGTTTGGATTGCGAGATAAACGTTACACGGTTGTCACGTGACTGCTAATGGTTTCGGGCTGTCACTGTCAGTGGGATTAAGACGACGACTTTAAGATTGGAGGATGGGTTTTTGTTTAGATCCTTGTTCGGAGAAAAAATGAGCAAGCATAGATTTTGAATAAATGTTATAAATTGATATAGATTAAATAAGATTATATAAAAAGATATGTTCTTATTCATTTAGAAATTGAAAATTAAGTAAAATTGAAATCATAATATAGCTTTCTTCTTATCAGTATCCCCATTCTGTGTTGTCATTTATTATAGTTTATAACAATTGACTTACTGACCTATTTTTTGTTACAACTTCACGGTATGACCCAAGCTTACATCTTTTGAACCCCTTACTATTCAATATAATATTAAGTTCAAGGACTTTTCGACCAAAATATTAAATAAATGCGTCTGGAAATGATTCGTGGATCAATACCGTAACGGAATCATGTACTAGATCAACTTAGGTACTGACACGGGACAGTGAAGAGGACTGTAACATTTGTTCAACACCACAATAACATCGGAGTACTCCAGTTCCAGGATTAGTTCCACATGAATTTGGATTCAGTATCAGTTTTGGCTGAAGAGACAAATTCTTTTGAAGACATGAATAAAGTTATTGAATATGATAGTCGTTCCTTAGGAAATATAACTATAATTCAATAATGATCCACTGATGACACTACTAAATGTAGGCTCTTTGTTCACAAAAAAAACCATTATAAATAGCTAAGAAAGCGAAAGGAAACAACAACTTTAAAAGCAGGTACAAACCAAGAGCTTATCACAGAGTTTAAATATTCGACAAAGTCTAGAGTAATTACTACACATCTACACAAAGTAGAGTACATTAAATAAGTTTGCAGTATTGAATTTCTATCTGTTCAAGACAAAGGACCCACCCATGACCGAGTTGTCAAACGTAACAATGCGCACTCGAACTCCGGTAGCACCGGTAAATATTCTAGCAGCAGCGTTCAACAGCATCCAATATCGATCCAGTGCCATCTCTATCCAGAACCGAATATGAATGACTCTAATTATCTGGCCCAACCCGTCCCATCCCAAAATCCATCGCCCGGGCTCGTCCCATTGCTTAAGAGGGCCTTCGATTTCCGATCCTTTTGTTCGGAAGCCACCGGGGTTCTGGTGATGTAATTTAACCGATTCCAAAACATGTTGACGCTGAATCGACTGTCCTAAGAGCTCGAGGAAGAAGCATCATCACCCATACCCGTACCCTCCCATCCTACCCCGATTCACTCGATAGCCAGCTCTCGACCAGCTCCGACCCGGGTCGTCAGAAAACTATTGCATAATTCAACAGTCACAGTCCTTGAATCCACTCTCCCCGGTCCCGATCGGCTTCGGAGTCGGTGGGTTAGAGAGCTATACCCGGGCAAGTTTTCCGGCAAGATCGTGCGAGAGGATTGGTGAAAGCCCCACTACACATTCAACATGCGAATTGTCAACAAAATTGTGCGTCCCCGTCGCATCGCTCCCGAGCCAGGCGAACGCGACACTGCGCCACGGAGGGCTTACCCCTTCCCGAGCGCCATTGTCCGCGTGGTGGTGTGCCACCACGTTGACAGTTACTGGAAGTGTTCGAACCCAATCCCTGGGTCCCGGGATGGCTTCGTGAAAACCCCGTTCGAGGCGTACAGCGCGCACTTGAAGTGGGCATTATTCAAGTTGACACATTTCTTCGCTTCCATCCCTAATTGACACTTTTCAGCGTGAAGCGAAGCGAGCGAGCGAACGAATCCGTGATCCGGCGGCACAAACAGCGCGCGCGCGCCTTCGAAATGTCCCTACCAAGACAGCTACGTGGGAGCCGCTCGGCGCTGGACACTGTGTTTGGCGTCTTCCCTTGCAGCGGGTTTTGTTTGCCGTCATTGTTGTTTTGCACGAGACTGCTGCTGTTCGGGTTCACTTGAATACATTTTATCGCACCCATTGTCTCTATGGATGTTTGTGTGGTGCACCCCAAAAACCCACCACCAGAAGGAGGCACGACTTTTTTTGTTGTTGTTGCTTAAATTCTTCACGGCGAAACGTGTCGATTTTTGTAACGTTCTCATACCGATGCCCCGAGGATAGGAGGCGGTTTGGAGTACCGTCTCGAGGACTTTTAACGTTTCTGTAGTGGGTGTGCGCTTTCTTTGTGCTTTCTTTGCGGATCGTTGTTTTTTGTTCCGGTTATTCGCTTTTCCTAGAAGAAAACACACGCTTTCCGCGCACAGTTTCGCCTGCACTTTAGCGCTTTTCTATATTGGCGTGACGATGCAACGGCTCCCGGGAGGGTTTGTTCGGGCCGGGCTTTGGGTGGGTTCTTTCTACTCGCATCCATGACACGCTCTTCCTCTCTCTATCTTTATCTTTTTCTTATACTTGTTATCTCACGGTGGTTTGGTGGGTAAGGGTCTGCACTTGTTTGCCCAAAAATAGAACCAGCCGCTCATCCACGGGAATAAAACGTAACGGAAGTCCAATACAAGATGCTTTGTGGGTAGGATTATGGGCCGGGAGATTTTGCTTATTTTGTGTTTATAGCATTTAATTCATGTTTTTTTTTATACTGATTCAAGAAATCAAACTAGAATCTTAATTTTCGAGGAATGATTTTGATCCGCAATTCGTCAATTCGTCAAAAATCTCAATTAAATATCCAACTAACTCATAATGTTTCATCTTTCCTCATCATACAGCTTCCAGGACATTAGGCTGGGTCTATTGTCGATTTATTGGTTGGTTCCCATAATTGTTTGCTTGCTTCCCATTTTTTTTTTGGTCAATTTTTGGATTTTTAAATTGGATTGTTTGGTCGATTCCAATCATTTTTGTGTTCAATTGTATTGATATCCAATTGGACGATACCAACAAATTATGTGAACGAACCAAAAATCTGTAGGATACGATGAATAAATAGTGAGATGTGCCCAAACAATTATGAGAACCAACTAATCAATCGTGGATAAACTCTGTAAACGGAAGATATAAATTGCAAGACCATCCTCAACCTCCATAAGTCATTCAGGCACAGCACAACGAAATACAGTGAAATCTCTCTAAGGTGAATCTTCAAGGGACTGCCATCTCAGAGAGATATTCATTTGGAGGAAAACTAATCACGAACTTATTGCTATGAAGTATCCGAGAAATCATGGGAAAAAAGGTATCTCTTGGCCAATAGTTTTGTTAACTATCATCCAAAAATTCATCTTAGAGAATTTCGGCTGCCAAATCTCATCTGCAAGGATGTTCGACTTAGGGACACATTCTTCTTGGTGAGACAAAACATGTATAAAGAAAAAAAGAAAACAACAAACAAGGAAATTTAAAGAAACAAATAATGAAGAGACTCTTATAGATGTATCACGGTATATCATTGAAGAAGAATTAGCAGGTTTTTAGATCACCCGAGTCTTGCATAGCCAAAGTCTTTCGGATCTTCGTCATTTGTTTATGCAATTCTAATGAGCCGGTCTGCACATACTAACCGTTAGGATAATATTGATTATTAGGAACATTGCAAGAATCACAGATTTTAATTCACAAGTTGTAACCTTACTGATGCTTTCGAATACTTCAAAGAAATATAGAAAACATGTGACGAACATTCCCCAAACAAATCTGAAATTTCAAAACACCTTCTTTTAATTCAATACAATATCCTAACGAAAAAAAAACCTCTCTAGTTTTATTTTCTCATTGAAATCAGGGCAACAAAATCCGATGATCTCGACATTACTAGAAGATCTTCGACAGAGTATAGATAGGGTCAGTGGATCATTAATCGGCTATACATTTCTGTTGCCTGCTTCCTCCTTTGTCAATAACAATAAGGATTGAAATTCCAGAGGAATTTAAGGCTGCAATCATGCACTATTGTATGTAAAGAATTGCAATGATTCCTCATAAATAAATGTAGCAAAAAATCTTTAACAATCTATTACACGAAAAAATGTGTATGTAAGTCAACTGCCGCCATCCTGTGAGTTGTTCCTTCAAAGCGAACCTCATTTTTCCAAAAGTTTCCATCAATTCTTCGCTTTACTCTGCTCAACAACAACGACAATACACAAAAAAGTGGTTTTATTGCACTACATCCTTACCGATTCCCGCTGTACATTACACTCCAGAATGTAATATTCAATGGCAAAATTGAAAATTTCAGACAACTTCCTACGGTCGCCTGTTTTGCAAAAAAAAAAAAAGGTTTTCACCGAGGGCTTTTCCGTTGACAAATAGCAGTATAGCATCATCCGAGACGAGAAGAGCGTACCAAAAAAAGAAGGTAAGCAAAAAAGTATCCATTGTACTTGTAATAGGACACGGTCGACACATACACACACACAACCACATAGATACAACAACAACAAAAAACGAGGTGTCTTTCGACGCTCGCTTGAAGTGAAAGAGAGGAATTCGATTGATCGCGAAACGCCTGAATGACAATCAATATCATCCACGTTTCCTTCCTTTTTCACTCGAAAAGAGGACCCCCGCCGGCGGGCAGGCAGGGTGGTTCTATTTTTTATTTTTCAACCGCTTTCCTTTTTTTTTCATTGCTTCCTTTTCTATTCGTTTCCCTTCGGATTTTTCCAGCCTCCCAAGCAAGCAATGTTGGGCCCCGAATGCAGCAGCCAGCATTGTGATGGTTCGTGTAATGGAGCACCGAGCAACGGATCGCGCCCGCTCAGATATTGTTTCCTTTGAGGGCTTTTAGGTGAGCTTTGAGATGAAATGGATCCAATTTAATCAAACAAAGAACTGATTGTGTGAACCCCCGCAGGGGGATGGCGGAGAACACAATTGGAGAAGCTTTTCAAGTGGAGGTTCGAGCTACAGAACCAAAAAGAAAAATAGGAAAAAAGAAGGAAATGCTTCAGGAAAGTCACATCAAATTCGGAAGGAAAACTTGCGCACAGAACGGCACCGAACCAGTTGTGTGCGAGATGGGGACGAGGGACATGAGGTCGTTAAATCTTAAGCATCTTTTTTTTGCCACGACGCTACTCTACCACACCAAATGACAGATTAAATTAATCTCCACCGAAAACGATGATGAAGCTCCATTTTCATGGTGCCCCGTGTAAAGATTGGAGCAAAATTAAAAACATAAAAAAACACACCCACCACTGAACGAGGAGAAAAAGGACCAATTTTTCAATCGTACCCGTTGACGTTGCCCACCAAGCCAACGTTCCGGGTGCTAAACGGTTCGGAAAAAGAAAAGAAAAACGCCCTCAGCAGCTCACTCTCATTGCCTTTCCTTTCGACACAACTGTCGCCCAGGCGAGGCGGTAAAGGCGTGCCACTATTTCACACACCCATCGTCAGGCCGTTGTTTTACGAGTCGCTTGTGCTTATGCCTAAACCTGGGCGCGTGGGACTTATGTCCATCCCGGACACAAACAAGCGGGAAAAAAGCGGCGGGTTTCGTTCGCTCGCGAGCGCCGCCGGTTAATTACAAAAGTTCAAATCGTTCTAAGCTGATTTATTTTGTTTTATTACATTTTCATATCAGCGAGCGTACAGCACAAATAAAGTGAAGGCTGTTAGGCTTCCCTAACCGGAGGCTCCGGTTTTAACATCCCGCGGAGCTGTGCTCTAATCCTTTCGGGTTGCGTTTTTTTTTATTCCTTCTTTCTCTCGCTCTGCTTGATAGCCGTGCCCCACAGAGCAAGCGGCATACCGTTTGTCGTTGCTTCTGGCAACGATAAATATTCTTCAGCGCTTGGGAGGTTTATTTTTTGTTTTACGTAGGTTTACATTTGGTAGGGTTTTTGTTTTTTGCACATCCGCATGACGATCCTGTGCTTAGGCGTGTGTAAGGCTTGAAAGGATTTTTGGCATCCCGTGTTGCTAAATGAAACTGGTGCTGGCTGTAGCGTTAAGATAAGCGTGAAATCCGTTTGCATTTCGTTGTTTCGAGTTGTTTCGAGCAACGCTACAATCGTATCCTTGCAAACGTAATTTGCCTGCGAGAAGTGTAACGCAATTCTTCGTTAACTGGGCTCAATCGTTCCTAAGAGCTGTTGTTGAATTTAAACCAAATAATGAGGTATGCCTTCGGGGAGCTAGGATTTGCTTAATTTTAGATGCCCAGGAACTACTGCTTGTCGGTATTAGCGAGGTACAAAATGAATCAATAATTTACAGATCAGTTTAAAGTTCAATAAAGAGAAAGAAAGCTTCTTAAATAACTTCTTTTTCTGTGGGTTATAACGTAATTCTTCCTGCGCTTTAACCTGTTTTTATTCATTTGTCTTCTTGTTTCATTTCTGTTTACTTCTGTTTTTCTCTCTTTAATTTTCTTATTTTGTTCCTGTCGATTATGTTTTTTCTTACTATTTTTTACCAGTTCACCACTATCTTTCTTTACTATAATATATTTTCTTTTTTTTTTACTTGAATTGAAGTATTTGGTAGAACACAACCCAATTAATATATAATTTAAATACAATTTGTTGTTTTGTTTCTGCTGTACTAAATCCCTAGTTGGAACATTTACTTTTTTTATCTTTTTTGCATTTTTTACACATAATACTAATTTATATCTTTATATCTGTTTGTATTTTCTCACACTGTTCACAGTTGAGTATTTCATGATTTGATAATTTACTATTCATTAGAATGTTTTTATTCTCTTTCTTATACGAACCGCGTTTGTATAATATTTTATGGTCTGTAACTAACACAATGCTAAAAAATCTATACAACAACAAAAAACTATAGCGTCAGTGTAAAAAAACCCATAAATTATAATCATTTCCCAATTTAAAAAAAAATCATTACAAAAGAATAGCTTACACTACTGGTACTACAATTTCCAAAACGTAGCACCAGTTTATTTACTTTTTTTAAATTTAAATAAACACTGGCTAAACCGAAACAAATGACCTGTTTGTGCGCTCGGGCGGAACAAATAAATCAGCGAGATTACTAGATTTTATGCTCATTTGAAACGTTTCGCTTCTCGAAAGCCATTTGTCTGCTTGGTGTGGAGTTTCAGAGGGTTTTTTTTTTACTATCCTGCTACCTTCTAATGGTCAAACGGAACGGTTAGAAAAGCTAGTCCGCGCTCTCTTCCCGAACATACAAATACAAGTCCGAAAGTAGAAATAAGTAAGCAAACACACGGCGGCGGGTAAGTTTCCACACTGGAACGCGGGAAAAAAGAGGCACCAAAGCAGTAAACAACGGTAGCATTTTTCGTTTTAATCTAGTAAATTTAATAAAAATGATTGATGACCGCCAAGGCACGCCCAGCGGCTATATACGAACGGGACACGACTAGGACGAGACAAGCAAGGAAAGAAAGAAAGAAAGAAAAAACGGCCAGAGTGAGCACCCGAAACAAAAATCTCGCGCTATTCCTCATTCGGTTTGGGTTGCATTTGGCAAGTATTAGGAAGGATAAAAAAAATTAAAAAAAACCTACCCGAACCGCCTCCCAAAAAAGCGAGTAACATTTGTAGAAAAGCCAAAAAACAAAAAGCGCAGCAACGAAAAAGGGTTGTGTAATTAGAAAAACAAATTTTTCGTTCGTTTGAAAAAATAGGGATCCGGGAATAAGAGAACTAATGCCTTTGAGGAAAAATGTGAAACCTGGGTGCACACATACATACATACACACACGGTAAATCTGAATCCTCGGTAGAGCCTGACACAGCGAACGACAAACGACTATTTCGTTTGTTCGCCTTCTGTCCTCAGTGTGTGTCCCTATTTTTTGCGCTCTACACTTCTGACACATTGAGACACATTGAAGGGATTTAACCAGTTCGCTCCTCTGGCGCCCGGCTGTTTCCAAAAGCTGTGCTAGAAAACCCGTCAGCGATGACGTTTTTCCCCTTTTTTCGTCAAAATGAGTCCCACGGGAGGCTGCACAGCCCAAAAGCCACCCGCGCTCTTGTCTTGATTGATAGCCTTCGAATTCTTTTGGCCCTGTTACGGTGTGCTGAACAATCTGTCGTTCGAACCAAAGGACCAGAAAGCGAGGGGAAAACGGAACCAAATCATCCTGATTTGCAATCACATAGGGCATTCCCGAAACACCCGAACGACACACAAATATTTGCATCCCGAACATACAGCACACCGTCGATAACGATCGATCCGCTCGAGGGAATAGTTGGGATTACCCGTGCGGGCTATTTTAAGCCCACCGTCATTATCACTGACAACCTCCACCCCACCCCATTGCCCACCTGTACTACGGATGATTGTGACCCAACGGTATCCCGTGCGTCTGACGAGCTGGTCAATATTGACGCCGCTTTTCCAAAAAGACCCTTCGATAATTGTGTCTGTTTGTGTGAGTTGTTTGTTATGTTTCGGACCCGGGCGTTACGCGTTACCGATTGCGCAAGCCAGTGCCGCCAGTACTTATCAGTAATTATTTTTACACCGACAATCTTCGGATGCGTGCTTGCCGCCATCACACACAATCTGATTTCCAGGAAGCATTAGTGACGTAAATCCGTCCAGGAGGTGATGAAACTCGGTGCAGCTCTATCGGACACATCCCATCGGTTTGATTGTTTGTGCAAACTTGATTTCATGACGACTAGGTCAACATTAGACCCGGTGTATTGCCGCCACATAAACGTGAAACAAGCGAAATGATTTTGAGGATTTCATGTTTTAAAATGTACTGTACTTCCGTTTATCAAATTATATAGAATTAAAAAATGATGAAAATTTATGAGGACATAAACATCTCATTAAAACTAAGCAACTGATTGTCCCAGGATATCAGAAACAGAATAAAATATCCTCAGAATTGTATGCACAAAATCTCGGAATCACTGATGACTGATTCTGCCGATTAAGCCTATGTTATATACTTTGAAACATCACAAGCAGTAACATGCCACTTTAGAAAAAAAATACGAGAATATAGATATATTCCACATGGATATTCAAGGAATGAATCCTCAACAAAATCAGCCATATAAACTAAAAACATGTTCAACCAACGTAAACATTATTTGAAACAGATGTTTTGGACATCTTTGGACAAATTCTTTGGGGAAATTGAATACACGCGAAGTCTCTTTGCAATGAAATCCGATTGAATCGAGATTTTCCAACTATTTCAAGAATGTATAGCGGAATTTGGGGCAAGTGGGACATCTTGAGTATGTTAAGCTATAACTCACTCACTTTACACCTATTTCCTCACTTACAAATGTTTTTCATTGGAAATAAGTGCAAGTATAACTGTTTTTGAAACGTTTAAAAATGGTTGGAAAAGACATAATTTGTTTAGCTATGGGGCAAGATCTTGCTATACTATCGGATGGTTTAAAAGAATACTTGGACATAAAAGAATTTCTTGAATAATTGAAATGTTTCACACGTGTGCGGTATTAGAGAATGTGTTCCAACATGCCATGAATCACCTACTACGTGATAGTACTCTTTTAGGTCAAGAAATGTACCGCAATATTCTTTTTTGCATCACATATTTTTTTTAAGAAATTTTTTTAATCAACAAAATATTTCGTTTCTTGTTGTATACGGTGGTAAAAATAATTTCTCGTTTCTTTCTTCCTATGTGTTTTGAGAGCTAATTTGATATGGTTTCAAAACTATAGTTCCCTGCTCAATTTCACAGTACACAACATAAAATAGTGGAAAACTGAGAAAAATCAACTACTCTAAACAAAATTCCGCAAGGTGTATCTAGTAATTGGAACGATAGCATCTGTATACTAATTTAGTCATTTAACTAAAGATTGACTGAAAAAATGCTAGGTGGCACTCGTGCCCCACATTTCGCTACATTTTATGATCAATTCCATAAATATTGAGAAATTTACGTTTTTGCTTAAGGTTTGTGGTATTTTCAGGTGACAGAAAACCGACCTAAGACTCAAAGAGGAAGTATCATTTTTAAATATTTGTACTTCAAAGTTGAGCCGGTCTCGTAGTACAGTCGTCAACTCGTACGACTTAACAACATGCCCGTCATGGGTTCAATCCCCAAATAGACCGTGCCTCCATACGTAGGATTGACTATCCTGCTATGGGGGGAAATCAATAAGTCGCTGAAAGCCAAGCCCCACAAGTGGTACAGGGAGGCCTTGACCGACAACGGTTGTTGAGCCAAAGAAGAAGAAGAAGACTTCAAAGTAAATTAACAAAAAAAAAACAACCAAATTCCTTACAAATATATAAATATTATGTGCAAAGATCTTAGTTTTATCCCTTACTTTAAAGCTAGCGATTTTGTTGAACATTTAATTACACAATCGAACCGCTTATAAAGCCTTTCCCATCTCACCGCAACAACCAATGCACGACCCAACAAGAAACACTAAATACCACGCGTTAAGCAGATCTTCCCGCGCGACCGAAAGGCTTTTTAGCGATGGAGAAAAGTTTTCCACCACCATAGACAAACCCGGCTTAGTCGCATAAATTTTACGGCTTTAGCAGACCACTCCGTACAGTGTCCAACGTCGCGCACCAGCACCAGGCAGTAGTTGCCGCGCACAAAACCACAAACACTGTTGAAGTTGTAGAATGAAGTAGTGGTAGTAGTAGCAGTAGCAGTAAATAAGTGGCCCAACTTTGATCGTTACGTTCATTTTCACTCCAACAAACCCACCGCGGCGGCTTAAGGAGAAGAAGAAGGAATCGCTCTAAAGCGTCCAAGGCTGCAGGACCGAAGCAGCACACAGCGGCTAAATGGGCGGCGTGTAGTGGTCGTAAAAATTGAACTTCTGTCCATGTACTTTGCTCGCGCTCTGGCAAGGGTGCTGTATTGGCTATGTGTGTGTGTGTGTGAGCTCGTTGTTGTTATTATTATTGTTATCATTATCGCCATCTTTCGCTGCTTTTAAAATCTTCTCCACAACCACGCACAGGAACGACTATAGAAACGGCGATAGAAGCGACGATAGTAGGATGGGAGGGGAAGCCGGTGAAAATATTGCTTTCCAACCGCGCATTTAAATTGTCTTAAAAGCTTTTAAGCGATGCCACGCCAAATGGGGGCGATCGGGGAGGGGGAATGGGAAGCGTGGCAGCTTAACTTTAGCGAGGATTTCCAACGTTCACCCAACCGTCGAGCGTTGAGCAAATGTTTGCGATGCAATTGGCTTAAAATGGAACGCTCGCTGCCCTGTTTGGGATTGTAAAATTGGGCGAAATAAAAGAAAATAAACCCACTTCCGATTGCCGCTGCTCCCTTTTCCATTTCCAGTGGAGGGGGTGGAGGGGAGGTGGGGTGAAAAATCCCACCATCTAATACAATCACAATTTTATAAAATCCTTCTGTGCACGCTGCACGGGCAACACGCTTTTATTTGTTTTTCAATTACTCGCCCACACATACAGCTCCACTTAGTCCTTCGCCGAACACTACCGAGCGGAAGGAATTGTTTTACGTTCAATTATTCACTCACTAAGCCCGCGTGCTCAATATCGAATCGTGCTCGGTTCGATTGGATTGATTGGAGAGGCGCAGCCACACCAGCCCCGTTGTGTTGTAACGCTAGGAAAGGTGTGAAGTTACGCTGAGGATTCCAAAGGATTTTAGTGTAGAGTGGGTAGACGTGTTTTTGAGGTCGTAGGTAGTATTAATTTTAGCCGGGTTTTTGTACACACCGCTTCCACCTCACGGTTGCTACAGTTTGCATTGCCATCTGTTCAGCCAACAAATTCCCACGAAAAGACGGAACAAAGGATTCGAGGCGAGCTTAGCTCTAAAATGATGCTCGAAACTCGCAAAAGGATCGGGTTCTGAGTTTTTAAGAGGTTTTTAAACGCTACGTAGGTGTTGAGAGCCATTTCGTATTTGCGTCATTTGCGTTTTGATGGTTTATGTACAAAAAATAAACACTTCGAAATGGGAAGAAAACGCAGTTAATAGCTAAAGGAACATAATTAAAATATTATTTTGCAAAAATAGTCATAGAAAAAAGATCCACTAACCAGGGCGACTGTCATATTCTGTTAAATGATACAGTAAATGTACTACTATTGGTAAAAATATGCATATTTTATCAAACCGTTATCGAAATACGTTTTACATGGGTTTTCAAGTCAGTTTCAAATGTAAACATTGTTATTGCAATGTTGCCACGTGAAAAATGTTATTCCACATTGATCTGACATTTCATTTCAATTACATTTTTTTTAATTTCTTCAGCATGATTTTCAACACTTCAAAGGGCTCCTGTTATGGTTTTTTCTCCGGGTTTGAAGCCTGCAGCCCGTTGACAGGTGAAGTGTTGAATATCACACTGAAGAAATAAACAATTATTAACAAGGTTTTCTGAGTCAATTTCGAATGTGCGCATACTTCACAATCCCCTCCAAGATGTTTTTCAACAATTGTCAAAAGATGTGTATTTGCTTCATAATAAATTTTCAGTTTTTACACATGATTTTCAACACATCACAAAGGACTGTAAAACTCAATCTAGCTTGAGACGTGCTGAAAATCATGCTGAAAATTCAAATTATGATGACGGAAAGGAAATAATATATAAAAAAATTGATGTGGATTACAGGGTTTTCCAAACCAGTTTCGAATTGAAACATAATTATCAGCGGCGTGCAAATTGTTATTCCACATCGATGTGACTTTTCATTTCCATCATAATAATTTCAAATTTCTTCAGCATGATTTTCAACACGACTGGACAAGCTGGATTGAGTTTGACAGTTCTTTGTTTTGTGTTGAAAATCATGTGTTGAAACTGAAATTTCATTTTGATGCAAATAAATCATTTGACAGCTGTTGAAAAACATTTTGGATGCGGTGCATAACATTGATTACATTCGAAACTTAATTGGAAAACCCTGTAATTCTCAAAATGCATTATTGAATGTGCAAATCGATGCAAAAGGCCTCTGAAAAAACACCTTGTGCGTTTGAAACATCATATTGCGCCTGTTAAAAAACTGAATCTTGAATCTGAAAAGAGTCTTGCTGACATTCGATTCTGACTTGTAAAACCCTGTATCGGTTTTCTGTACCTATAACTACACTGTGATTAAAAAATACCAAAAAAAGTACGACAGCAGGCGAAAAGGCTATACATATGAGTATAATTATTACATTTTATACTAAAATAATTGCACAATTTAACAGCCCAACTAATTGCAAAAAGGCTTACTTAATGATTCATACAGTATTATACAGAAAGTATTTTAGTGCACTATAACCACTGTTGGTATTATCGCCAGTATTTGTTAAATTTCCCAGGTTCGACTTTCCAGTTCGAGTTCGAAGTTCACTATGGCATGTGGAATATTTCGTCACTCCAAATAGTTTTCTCGACATTGATTGCGTACCTTGAATATATGTCAATGGTCTTTATCCCTCCCTCATTGCCGTTTAAAAATGGTGGCGTTTTAAGAAATACAACAGCCATATCGATTAAAGGAATTAATTATAATTTGTTCAACCACCTTCAATGGTGAACTCCTTCCCGCTGCTTGCTCATTATGATGTCATTCCAAATCGATCACTCGGCATTCGAACATGATCAGTTTAATTCCAACATGCCCTTTTAAAACATTTCCCCCATAAGCTGATTTAATTATGCAGCATGATATTTTCCCCTTTCTTGTGCTTGTCCCCTGCTTATCGACGGCAAACAAACTGGGACGCGCCCCACAAGCGCCTGCAAAAGTGTATGATAATTTATACCGAAAGTCAATTCATTCTGTACCATTCGTGTGCGCCAGCGCTACGAACAAACCTCCCGTTCATTTCTACAATGTAAAATTCTACTCCTCCCCCCGCAGAAGCTGGTTAGGAAGGATGAATTTTAAATATTTATCAAAATAAAAAGCAACACAACCGGGCGGTGACGACGGCCAAGCCAAACCATGTGACAGTTTTCCCTTTTCGAATTTTGCGCTAAACCTTCTGCTCCACTTAGAAGGCCCCAGGCTCCTGGTGACACACTTCCCCCATTGTCACACACACACACACACACACACACACACACAAAGCAGAGTGCCTGGTGACACACTCCAGCCCGGACGCCTTGTGCATTTTCACACAGTACTTTTGCGACGACTTGTACGCGCCAGCAGGTCGTGCCGTTCTGACCGTTAAGCGCGATTTATAATTCATATTTGAAAATCAATTGTTCCCCACTTACTGTGGCTGGTTGGGACAGAAAGCTTTGGTAACCGAAAACACTTGGGTGATGATGGAATTTTCCACACTTAAAAAACGAGTTTGCACCTCACTTCCGGGGAATTGCTTTCCCAATACCCCTTATTGGTGGTGGTGATATTAAGTGAAAATCAACCACGGTTGCTTTCTTCCTTCCTTCAACTTCCATCCTTGTGTAGAGACACACAAACACCTTAGGAGTGCACGTGACGGTGCGAACCAAATGTTCAAAACGACACAATAACATCGTTTTATACATTCCTGCTGTTGAAACAGCATGTCCTTCCTTTCGAGAAGAAAGGATCTCTCTGTTTGCCTTTCTACCGGAAGTCAGCTGAAAGGGAGGGGGACACAGCGCAACAATGGCAACTGTCCTGCATCATTGATGAGTGATTTTCAATGATTCGCTTTCCCGCGGCAAATCTCCTTCTCACTTCTTTCTGCCCTAGGTAAGTAAGTCTCCGGGTAAGTCGCCAACCGGGCTCATGAATCATTCATCGGCACGGACGCGTGACTCCTCGCGTGACGGTCCTCTTTATCTTCCCTTCCTGATCGCTGACCTGTGCGTAATCACACCTGACTCAGAGCCGACCCGGGCAGCCGGAAAAGTCCCCCCAGCCAAACCCATGCGCCCGCGCGTGTGACAGCGGACAGCGTTTTGCAATCACCAGCATCCAGCCGAGGATCCTGATCCCTCCCACATCCGTCAACATTGGCATGGAAAATCTCTAGTTCTGTCCATTGTCGGCGGCATCGGTGTGTGTGCGTGTTCGGTCAGCCGTAGGTTGAGATTGGAAAAGCGTGGACCCGGCGGCCGTTTCTTCCCTGTCTCGCTTTGCTACGCATAATTGGATCATTTTCACCGACCTACCACGCTTTTTTCGAGAGGATAGTAGTAAAAGTACCTTTTTCGGGGATTCTGGAAAGTGTTCTATGTGTGTGTGTGTGTGTGTGTGTGTGTGTGTGTGTGTGTGTGTGTGCGTGGATGTGCTGTTGATGCTATTGTCGTTTGGCCCGAAATGGTATGTCTAGCAATAAATGAGACTAATTATGATTGAGCCGGATTGTACTGGACGGTTGCGGAAACGAAAATGCAAATGAACGGTAAGGCTGACCTGTGTTTCCACCACGGCGCTGTGAATTTGTGTGCCATTAGCGATGTGACGGTAGCGTGGAGCGGTGGATGGAATGGGGCTTACTGGAAATGAAACTGTAAATTCAAGCTTAGTTGTGAAAGCAGGCAACTTAAGTAAACAACGTATTTTTGAAACGTTGGTGTAACAATCTCAACTTTTACTTCAAGCTACTTGACAGTGATGGTAAAGCTTATAGATTCCTTGGTTGTATGACACTTCAGCTTAGCGAGCTATCGTGCGTTGGATGGCACCTGCGAAATACGGTGTGACCTAGATGTTGTGTTTTGTACACTTCTAAGAAGGATTAGTTTCAAAGATGGCTTTAGAAGATGATACACATTTTATTTTAATTTTCGTTTTTTACTAACAATTTCAAGTTCGTCTTTTAGATCTTTGAAGAGCATGTAGTGGACCTTCTGCCAATAAATGTACTTCAGAAGGAACACACGAATAGCTTAGATTGAACTGTACAGCAATATGGATGGTTAAGTCATAAGAGTAAAAAACAATATTCCAGGATACAGAGCGTTATAGCCACAAAGGTTAAGCGATGTCAAGATGGCGTGAATGCATCCGAAAAAAAGGAAAATGTACAAAAAGGTGACCTAGAGATACAAGGTTTCCTAGCTAAACCGGCATCGTAAAAGCTTTATCGGTCGCTGTAAGTACTCTTTGGGGCGACGTAAAGCCTCAATAAGGATCTGTTATTTTTATTCGGGCCTTGTGAAGTAAAGATGATAAAGAGGAAAGAGATAGTAAAGAATGAAACCGACCTTAAATCAAAATCAGCAATCTTAGTCTTAGTCGCATCTTAGTCGCAAAATTCGTGTACACTAAAATTATTGGTCACATTATTCTTGGTCGCAAAATTCTTCATCGCAAAGTTCTTGATCGCATAATTCTTTATCGTAAAATTCTTGATTGCATAATTCTTGATCCAATATCTTGGTCGCAACATTCTTGATCGCAAAAATCTTGGTCGCATAGTTCTTGGTCGCTTAATTCTTGGTTGCAAAAAGCTTGGTTGCAAAAATCTTGATCGCAAAAATATTGGTCGCAAACATCTTGGTCGCAAAAATCTTGGTCACAAAATTCTTGGTCGCAAATATC
>KI920083.1:13043-27853 GCA_000473525.2 Anopheles melas | reverse complement strand
CTGTCGTAAACTATCTTCGAAATTCAACTTCCAACTCAACTCGCCAAGGTTATGCGTTCCGGCTGACTACACTCTACACAGTGCCAGTGGCAGAAAGAACCAACAAACACACACACACACACACACACACACACACACACACACGTCAATATCTGAAGAATGTGGGGAAGCTAAAAAGAAACCATCCGGCTCCATCCATCCGTTCAACCAACCGCCGATCCGATCGAAACAAACAGCCGCCTTTGTAGTTCCGCCTCTGTGGCCATACCCGAGAAAGCGGAAATGAGATTCTTCTTCTCGCCATTGTGCGAAGCCAACTTTCTTTCGACTTTGATGCGCCACTTGCTCGCTTGCTTGCCGCACAGCCTCCCTTACTTTCATTCGAGCGCAACATTTCCTTTCACCCTATCGGCGTATCAGCACGGCCGCCCTTCGACAACTGGCAGCGCTAAACGGTTTCGTTTCGTTCCTTTTTATCGGTAAAAAGTTGCGCCAAAGAGTCTCGAGTGTGCGGGAATGGAATGGTGTGGTTTTGTTGTGGATGCTTTTTATGCTTAATCAGACATTTGTTTAAATGGTTGTTGGTGTTATTAGCAGAACAAGGGAAACTTTGGCACTCGCGGCCAGCTGGCTCGGATGGTTGCTGGGACGAGTTGGATCGCACTCACGCCACCACGCAGCAGACCGATGGACGTAATGGATGAGTTTCATGGGGAAGAGCCATTTTTCAGCTATGGTTTGTGCTATTGTACGAGACGTTTATAAACTTGCTGCACTACCTCCTACCTTAGCATGTGTTTACTTCATCCTCACCTTCACACTCGATGTCAAATCTCGATCGTTCTTATCATTTTGCAGCAATCACTTCATTCCCTGTGCCGTGTGTGTGTGTTGGGTGAGAGCGCAGATGCTTAGCTTAATGTATTTTACTTTCTCTTTCGCTTTACCCACCTGCCCACGTCTCAATCTACACCAACCTATTCAAACATGGTTCATATTACCTTACACAACATAACACGTACCGAGCTACCAAACGCTCTGCAGCCAAACGCCAACAGCAACAACAACAACAACAACAAAAACGGCTAAAAGAGGCAAGATAACACGTAATGAATTGTAAAAACTTTAGACGATTTTTATCAAAAGAACAGTCGCAGCCGCTTCCCAAGAAGTGTGTCGCAGTGGCCACCCTCCAGGGAACGGCGTCTAAAAAACTATCGCCTCGTTGTTACCCGCTCAGGGTTCGTTCGCTTGCCGGCTGCGCTGCTTTTCTGCGCTTGCCGGCCCTGCTGCATCATTCCCTTGTGTATCGCACATCGCAGCCAATCTGACGCTCGGTTGGAGACTGTATGAAACCCCCCTCTCCCCTTAACTCATACTTGAACTTTAGCCGCGGCCACTGCACCAGCATAAGCCAAGCTACGGCTCATCATCGGCTGAGCGAACATGAATATGAGACAAAATTTGTCTCCCAAGCGGGTGACAGTGGCGATAAGGGGAAAGAATGGAAAGAAGGGGTTTTAAGGGCCGAAAATTACCAAAGAAATTGTGTATGTAACACTCTTGTTCGCTAAGGAGACTAACGCTCACCAGAAAAAAAAAACAAAACTGTCTGAAAGCCACAAGGTTCACTTCATTTCATTTGGAAAGTAAAAAAGAAAGCTTCTGCTGTCTGGCAAGTGAAACGAAAAGAATTTCGCCGGGACGGCAAACCAACCCCCTCCCTCCCACTCCTAAGACATGAGCTTGGTAAGCATGCAAGACTAACTTTGTTCTTATTGAATAATCTTGATTGAAGTTTATCTTCTGCACTCATATCGGCCGGCGAAGCAGAGGGCGCCGTCGTGAGCGTTGTAAATAAATCAAACTTTGCCATAAAAGACGCTCCAGCAGTTGTCCCACCGCACGTAATCTTGTAATCAGGCACGCGGCTCAAAAAGCTTCATCAAAAAGCTCAAGCTCATAGCTCACTCACGTATAGGGGGATGGGAAAATTGGAAGGCCACGCGTAAAGCATTAGGGTGTTGTTTATTTGATCATTTTTCGAAAAATGTTTGAAACAAATGCACTACACTTTTTGCTACACGCCAGTGCTTTGCTTTAGAAAGAGGAAAACCAATTTCACATACTTTATACTTTTTTGGGACGAAATGAAAAATCTTTCCCGCGTGTAACGACCCAAACACCCAAACTCACACACACTAATACACGCCTTCACACCTCCACATCGACGTACGTAAACATTGTTTCGCTCTTAGCCAAGGTGATAGTGGTGGCATACAAATTTGCTCAACCGGAAAATAGACTCCTCGATAATCGCCCTTACAGAAACGTCACGCGAAGGCCTTCGAAAAACCTTGACGCGTCTCCCTGGCGCAAGGATAATGGCAACAGTATCTTTCACTTGCCGGGAACATGTAAGAAGCTCAACTTGTCCTTCGGTCGCGCTCCTCCAGTCCTTCTCTTCTAGCCGTCGTTTCCAAGGGCTCATGGTTGCGCACGACACAACAAGTGCACCGAGGGCTGGTAGCCGCCATAAAAAAGCGTGAAATAAAAATGATGAAAAAAGGCACACAAAAACTAACAGCCAGCCTTACCGCCACCACAACACGGTGCGCTTGTCAGGAAGCGGACTTTAAACACACACACAAAAAAGCTGGACCAACAAAAGAATCCTCATCCGTCTCGAAGATTCACTTCCGGGAATTAGTTGAAAAACAATCCGAATGCACCGGGAAGCACACTGGCACAAAAAAAAAAACACCGAACACTGCAAAACCAATCGTGCAAGTGCAAGCCGGGGAACCAAAACCCGACAGCAGGATCAATTCGTTAAATGCCAGCGGATTAACTATTTTGTGGTAAGGACAAACTTTTGACAACTGTCACAAGCGAAAGCGACGCAGCGAGGGCACGGTGCAAATGGATAAGCTTACCACGACCGAAAGGAAATTGTCAAATGCGCTTTCGCCTCGGTCCTCTGCGCTCCATTTCCCTGCTATCAATCGCTTCAGTCCACCCTCACTCTCTCTTGTTACGATTTGAAAGGATTCGAAAGAGATTGAATGGTGGAAAACTTGGAGAAACTCCCTTTCCCAGTGTCCACGGACCAGCGCCGTCCCATGATCGCTTCGACTCGCGCACCATTTTCCGATACGTTACAAGCGAAAAACGCAGGACACAGGGTTGACGCCACAGTGGGAGAACTTAAAGTGCCACTTTTCCGATCCGATGAATCCATCCATGGGAGAGAGGTGTAGCCCGGGTTTCCGAAAGTTTAGCTCAAATTAAGTTGAAACTCGTGCAGCTCCCGTGAACAGCGTGACAATCAATTTACAGCTCCCATCTCCGCACCGGTCCCACTTCCCCCCTCACGTACGTAGTAACGGCAGTAGGGGGGAACGAGACCATTCTATCTATTTTGCCCTCAATGGACTTTAAACTTCTCCATTATCACCGTCCCGAATTCCCGCACCGTTCGAGTTGCATAACGGCAGATTAGGAAAATGCCACCGAGCGGGAACATAACAGCGTGTACCACGTGGCATTGCGGGAAAGCTCACACCACCTAATGGTCGTTTCGGTATCGATGAAACCACCATCATGTTTCTCTTTGTGTCTGTGTCTGTGTGTTGGTATGGCCGGGCCAATGTGCTGGGTGTGCTCCTGCTGCACAAACCCGGGTGGAATCATTGTGTTTGCTGCAGCTCAGCAGCCCAGGAAAACCCAGGGGCTGTCATCGAAATACGTAACGACGCAGCCCACTAAGCACACTTTTACACTAAACGGACTAATGAAGTATGCATGATCGACTTAAATCCACCCGAAGCAGAAGTTTAAACACGGGAAAATGCACGCGGACCGCCATGAGCGTACTGCGTACTGTAAGCGATACACACCGTTTCCATCACGCAGATTGTATTAACGGATCTTCGAATATTCGCGAACAAAGTCACTCTTTACTTCGGCGTAGAATAGCCGGAATAATGGAGAATGATTGGATAATGATGAGTTTGAATAAAGCGAAAGAAGAGGAAAGCCATTGCATAGCTTAAAGGGAAATAAACTATCCATGGGCAACGTGGTGAACTGTGGTGTGCCCTCCCGCGCAACAAATGCTTTCATCAATGCCTTCATAATGGCACGCCGACACGCCGAAAGCAAGCAACATAAACAACGACCTGTGCCGGCTAATCTCTTCATTACGAAATTTATGACCCGTCATCACTTTTGGGTTTGGTGCAGTAAAAATCTACGCCGCCCTGTACGAATACACATTGCCAGCGCCGCGATTTGCAAACCGTGCTGCTGTTGCCCCATTTGTCGTGTTTGGTTTGGTGGTTGGGAGGCCCAACCAAAAAGCGCGTTAACACCCGCGCGTGAGCAATAAGACATCCGGGCCATGCCCAGGAGCGACAGTTACAGCTGTATTGCCAGGGGGACGTAGACAAATGCGCTACACCTTTCTGCCGCACGATGTTGTTCCGCCAGCGCTACATTTCTCTTCGCCATTTCTTTCCTTGCGAACGGACAATATTACATTCCTACAGCCATCCTCTTGTCCCCTTGCTCCGTTCCGTGGCATGGAAGCTCCGGGAGCCGTAATTAAGCGCGATCCTGTGGACACACAAGTCAGCCTGCCTTCGAAGGTGGCAGAGGTATTTCATCGCCATTTTGCCATTCGTTAAGCTCGTTACACAAATCACACCCTGGGAAAAGCTGGGTGGATGGGGCCGATCCCAAGCGAAAAACGGGGTTGGAAATGCGGACAGAGTGAAGGTCCGCCGGTACCGCCCAACGGTATGGGTGGAAATGGCTTTGCCACCGTACCTGGTCGAACAGCTTTTTTGCCGCAAACACGAAACGTACCGACTAGGATCCGAAACCCGTTCCGACCCCAGCCCGACTGACAAAATGGAGGCACATTTTTAATTACTTTCAGTCAGGGCATGTTTTAAATTTTAATTTTCTACCACCCAAACACTTTGGGGGGGAGGGGCGTAAGTCGTGCTCTGCCTGCCCGCGCTCGGAAGACTCACCCCTTGTCCAGGTGGCACGATGCCGCCACCGCCTGTTATCTATTCAATTTGTATTTTAATGTTCTTTTTCCTGCTCAAGTTTCAGCACGCGGACGCGCTAATTCGATACCATCACCTGGGTGGTCGGGTAGGGAAGATATACTAGCCCTGTCTCCTTCCCTTCCCCGCTTCATATACCTTCCAGCAAGGCGCACCAACCAGGCGAAGCAGAAGTGCACCTGCTGTCTGGACAACTGCGCCATATTTTATGCATCCTTCCAGCGATGCTTCTTCGTTAACGAAACTCACTCGGGGACGGGGTTGGTATGGTTTTTCTTGCGTAGGCTGCGTCTAATGTAAAACCCAACCGGAACGCTTTTGTGCAACCCTTTTTCCCCTATCCAAACTAACTAGGCTAATGATAGGAGAGCTTCTTGCCAGAAACCATGTGGCAGCCACGCTCGGAAAGGAAGCGCTAAATCTGGCACAACATGGTTCAAATTAAACGAACGGTTAAACATAAAGCCCCTTTTGCAAACTACTAGGCGCTACTAGGCGATGAAAACCTCCACGTTACCACACTGTCAACAAACAAGCTATTGGAAAGATGCTAAAAATACAGCACTGTTAAGTGCAACTGTGCAACCACTGGCGACAAATTCCTCCTAAAAGTATGCAATCTACATTGCACAAAACAGAAATCTACGGCGAAAGCACTTTTCCTATCTGCAGGTGCAATGTTATTAAGCTTTCAAAGAATCGTATGAGTGTTTTACAGTGAAATGATTACTTCTTTCTACTGCTACTTGCTAACGAACGTAACGAGGTTTGCTCTCAGCAAAAAAAAAAAGACACACACACACGATGTAGTCCGAGTACTTAACAAGCGCACAATGACAGTGAACATCCTACTGTCCGCTTTAGCATTCATTAGCTCGTAAATGCACCGACTAGCACCATACTTCACATATCCCGAGAAGCCCCTTCTTCTGGCCCAGACTGCAGCTGCAGACACAAATTTACAAGCTCACAAATTTATTTACAAGTTTTACACAAATTAAACAAGCTCGTGCATAGGTGGACCAGGGTGGTGCGGGCATTTGCATAATTTGTCCGCACATTCCACGAACCGATATCAAGCCTCCATAATCGTGTTTTAATGGGAAACTTTCTCCTACTGCAAGTGGGAGCACCGGAAAAGCGCAACGAGTATCCAACACTCAACCAGTCGCCTGACCACACAGCGTCGTATCTTGTCGTACCTACACTTCGCAGACAGACACTTCTGTACCCAGTACGCTGACAGCGATAAATGGCTGGATAGTCCCGGGGCAGAGCGCACTACCGGAATGGCATTGCATCGGTCGGAGCAGAGGATATCCGGTGTGGATTCCGGTAAATTATAAGTACCCGACATCGATCCACCCAATCAATCACGGGTACCGAGCGTCAGCGCGTACACGGCGATGAAAAAAGGAAACAGCTCAGCAGTGGTGGAGCGCAGGAGAATGAAACACACTGAAAGACAAAACTTTTCTCATTAAAGTCGTATCATTGCTATCGATTCGCATGCGATTCGTTCGAACGCACTATCTTCCGCCGGCGGCAGCAAAGCAGCAAAAGCGACAGGAAAAAGTGTCAATCGAAAAGTGATTTCCAAGCGAGCGACAACTTAACACACCGCAAAAGCCACCGCTAAGAAGCATTCCCGGGAAAGCGCCTTGATTAGAAAAGCCAGCGGTATGGCGTGCGTTTGCAAGACCTTGGTGCGATTAAAGACGGCAAACTGTCAGCAATTTGACCAGTATAGAGACACGCGGCCGCTGAAGATACTTTCCCACCTGAGTTTCTTCGGAAAAATTGTGACGTGTGGCAAAGCGTTCGTGTTGGTGGGGTATCTTGTTTTTTTCATTGCCACTCCGATCCGAAACTGTTTTCTTTTAATTAGGAAACTTTTCCCAACCGGTTCTAGCGAGGAGGGGTGGTACGGTGAAATCGCACACCTTCAATTTTCACCGCAAAACCTCAGGCTGAACAAGAACAAAAACAAAAGGCACCGCCACCATTCCCCAAAAACCTTTTGTAGCAAAAGTTTGTTTTTCCACCGGCTCCCGGTAATGTGCTGCTTTTAGAGGGGGGAAAATGAAGTATTTTTCTGATTGTAGGTAGTCGCCTTCCAGGAACACCACCGTTGCTTAATGGTCTAATTGACGTTTTGTGGAACTTTATCAAATGACAGGGTTTTAAACGACGAAACTTTACGGGTCCGGGCGTTCCTTGCCGAAGTTATTTCAATCGCAAGTTTGCAACAGTACCTGGTGGTACTTTGTAAGAAATGACCTTACCTCCTCGTAAACCCTTACATTACATGCATATTCCCGAGAAACGAGTAGCATGCACGCATGCAAAATGTGTGTTCATTCCATTCCGTACCTTCGCCTCCTTTCCCGGCCATCTCGGGTGGTGGTCAACTCGAAAGCTTAATCAAGGATACCATTCAAATGATTTTGTAGCTTTTCAGGTTTTGCAGCCTCGTCGGAGGAATAATGCAACCGGTCCCGTATGCAGAAGAGTTCCATTCACCATCAACAATCTTCCATTACGGTACTCCACCAACCACCAACCGGCTCGATGGCTCGTCGACCAGCACAGCGCTATAGATTATATACCACTTCGGCTTTTTGTGTGTATGTGTGTGTGTGTGTGCTGGGTCCAACTTGTACGCTCAGCAGGCAAAACTTTTCCACTACGTCAAAAAATGGTACGCCTAACCAACCAAAAAAAAAAGCTACCTTTCCATCTTTGCTCAAGTAAATCAAATTTTGGACTTTTCTATTGAATGAGAAGTTATGCCCCCCTCGTATCCCGTTTGCCCGATTGCATTCCCGGGTACATCCCAAGCAAGCGTGCGTACTGCAGTTTTGAACACTGAGACCGTGCCCATCCATTCGTTCGATTTCGCCCCGGTCCGGTGAGCTTTCTGCGTTTGAGCGGCTCTCAAGCTTGCCGGATTGCCACTCAACGAGTGGCATTTTTTTCGTTTCGTTTTGTCCTTTGCTAGCGCATAACTTCCTTCCAGCGGGCGCTACGGTCAAGGATTCCCCACTGCACAAACGACGCGGACGTGGACATGAGATGCGATACGAAACATGAAAGTGAAGAGGATTGTATTCAAATGTTTCACTTCCAGTGTCCTCGATGGTACGTGCTGCGAGGCTTCCCCCCCCCCCTCGTTTTGCCCATCCCTTACACTGCACGCTGTTTGCGTAAAGGGTTTTGGGTGTGTTCCGCTTGCCAAACTCTTTGATTCTTTCAATCAGTGCCTTTTCTGCTGCAGTCGCTGATCACTGTAACTCGATTGTCGGTGCATTTTCCCATTGCAATCATCGATGGGCAACCTTGCGGTACCATTGTGAGGCTCTTGCTTTCGATACAGAAAATGGCAAATTTGTAAGCGAAGAAAAACATACCGCAAGCTTGTGACAAGTCTTTCGAAGGATTAGAATTCTGCTGGATTGCTTTGCGAAGTGTCAATCTCCTACGAAATGGGACTACATTTAAGCCCCTTAAACTATAAAACCGAGCTTAACTGCCAAACTATGGGCCACATGTTGTCGTACATACCGAAGCGTACGACACACGCATTCACAATCCCGTTTCAGACAACGAGAAAGAAGTTCCAAGCTCCACCCCTGCCTCATAAAGACTCATTTACGATGATCAATCTCATCAATTTGATTACCGTTAGCATATTGCCCCATAACACACATCGAGAGCGTGCGCCCCATCCCCAGACGGGGGCGCTGAACCAATAACACGCCCGACAGTTAAGAAAGGGAAAACAGCCATAAGATAACCATCAATACGATCCTGTATCCCCTTCCTCTCCTCTTGCCCTGAACAACCATCCCCAAGCAAAAGGGCACAATACGATTGTGCGCTTACAAAAATGCTCAATTAATACGCCGCCGATTGGGGCACGGGCAAAGTTTTACTGCCAATGGCTGCCATCTTATTCACATCAACAGCAGCAGCAGCAGCAGCAGCAGCAGCGAACTTTATCTTCCTCCGTTCCTCCGGCACTACACAGCGCACAACCACTGTTACGCAGCCACTTTCAACGCGCGAGCAACAAACAACGCGGCAGCGAGGCATCGGCTTGTGTAATCGAATTCTTGCGGTTTGGCGGAAAGCGCCGGCCGGCAGTCGCTGGCGTAGGTGACGATGGATTCGTTCGAACCACTGAATATTCATTCTCCAAATGTTTCCCAAAGCCGCACCCGGCGGTGTGTGTGTGTGTGTGTGTGTGCGTGTCTGTGTGTTGAGTTAGTTGTTCGGATAAATTGACAAACTTCCTTAGAAGATGTGCCTCTAATTCGTCACGTGCTCGATTATGCGGGCTGTAAAACTACAGCCAGTCGGAACGGATGGGTTGTGGCTGTATACACGTGCGCACACGCTGTTGCGTCTGCTCAGCCGATTCTCCGGATGGGTTTCCTCCCCCCCCCCCGATTCCTTCCCACGCCCCGGAACGCCCCGACAACCACAATCAATCTCGGTAAATCGAAAAATGTCTCGAATGTCTTACCGGCAGCGAAACGGTCCACCGTAGTTGAACCGTTTTCAATGGAATCACACCTCAAGCGGCACGGTACCACACTCGCCGAAAACCGCTGCGCCACCGTAAAACCACACCGAAACCCATTAGCCATGTAATTTAGACCAATGGGGCCGCCTCTGCTCTCGCCACTCCCTCTCGCTCACTACTGCACGAAAACATAGCTCAAAACTATGGCTTTTCGCACTTCGGTTGCGTTCTGCAGGGTCTGCAAGGAAAGCAATCTCGTGTAAAATTCATACCAATTACGTAAAGCCTTATGAAACTGGCACGATTTTACACAGGCTCACGGAAGCATATTACGTAAAAAAAACGGCCCAAAGAGTGCGAGCTATGCGAAGCATATGACGACGATCTATCAGTGCGGAGACGCCATTTCTCGCAAGCGGTACCGCATTCTTCAACCCACTAACGAGCAGCGGGCGGAACTGTGTCAGCCACATCTTCTCGATCGGTCTCCGACCGATGGGTGCTACTGAACCGAGCAAGTGTTTGCCGATAGTGCACGTAACCACAGAAGGTTTGATTATAACGCCATTGTCCGGGATGGCCGGAAAAGCGACGGTGTGGGGGAAACGGTTCCAATCGAACGGTAGCCACACGTACACGGAGCAGCAGTTCTCGGGCCACCATCGACCAAACCCTTCCACTTCCACGCCTTTGTGTGTGTGTGTGTGTGTGATGATTTGCGGTAAAAGCAACAAGTGTAGCACAGTTTTCTCGCTTTCCAGTTGGTGGCTTCGCTGGCAGGAAACACTTTGCAGGACAAATCACAGCCGACGGTCCCGGTGTGTGCGGCGCCATATTGTACCGAAACGATTCTAAATCGAAGAACTGGAAACGAAATCAGATGGAACCCCCCCTTTTTACGGCTTGTAGTGTGTAACGAAACCGATCATAATTTTTATTGCATTAAAGCGGAAAATTGATTGCACTTTCAAAAACCCCACCAAACTCCCAGGGTCGACCAATCTTGCTGAATTGCAGCGCAGATGCTGGCTTTTGAATTCATGTTTAAAATTACCGATTCAATGGGAAACAAAACTCTTACAGATTTTATGATTTTTATTACCATTCGCATCGTTTATCGTTGCTGTCTTTGAAGTCAACAGCAGTCGACATTGGTGCACCTTAAACCACCTTTGTAATATTTTCTTTAACTTCTGCACAGAACGCTTGATATTGAAGCTTTTATTTCGGCACCATATTTCATGGATTTCAAACATAATTACCGAGCAGTAATTACATTCCGTTCGTTTGATTCCACCAAAAACACTTATTTAACAATTGACACTTTCTGTTGTCGCTGTCGTTTTGTCCTGCTTTTGCTGCGCTTTTCTTGCGACCCCCCCGGCAATTTTCGACTATTTTCGGTGCGCTGTTCATTACGAAACGAATTTTGTGAAACCAAATCCTCTGTTCTTAAGAACGTTACACGCGAGAACGCCTATACAGGGAGGGACAGCGAGTGGTTAATTGAATTTTAATTAAATTTTCTGAGTCGACTTAGCCTGGCCGCCGTTTCGTTCGTGTGTCAACAAAATCGACCAAACTCGACTACAACACCGTTTGCGCTATTGATGAATATTGGACGAGCGTGGAAAGCACAGCTGTGCAGCAGTGCTCGTTGTTCGGGGGGGGGGGGGTTCACTAGTACATACATTCTCACCATCTCACCACCGACACTTTATCATGCTTGTGGCTGGATTTGAACCTTCACGACCCTTTCCCCCAAACACACTGGGCAAACAAAAGTCCACTGCAAACATAAAACCGATTCCTCCGCCCCCCCCCCCCCACGGGAGATGCTGACCGAATGTAAAATTATCCAATATATTCATGAATTTTGAACATCCATTCGGCCCGATGCGGCCAAATGCTGCCGTTCCGAGCGGTTTCCAGGATTTGCCAAACATTTCACCCTCAATCGATACTGTGCCTGTGCCGAAAAACGTCCTACCGTGACGTTCGTTTGGCCTATCGGAATGAGCGGTGGACGGCCGCCGGTGGGAAAAATGGGACCAAACGTTCGGAATCAGAATTCGCTCTTCAGCAGGACGCCAATGAGGCATGAACCTCACTCCAACACACACACACACACACACACACACCTGCATACCACACGATGTGACATGAAAAATAAATGAATGTGAAAACTCGAAGCGAGTACCAACGGGCGGGCGAGCAACCGGCTGCTGGAGCTCGTGAGTGGAAGATTTGATCTGAGCAGGGACGGGGAAAGATTGTAGATAATCCTACCCACCCATCCGACACTTTGCTCTGCGACAACCTGGAGAGGCTTTTGTTTTATTTCACAGCTCAACTCCCTTCGGTGGGACTGTGTTGACCGGCCGGTTCAGGTAAGCTCGTGTATTGTTACAAGTGTTAGTTTTTGAAGCACTCTCAGGACATTCTGACCGCTCCGTGCGATATGGTTTGTGGGAGATTCCTATCTTCGAAAGGCACTACGGGTTGCAAAATGAATGGAGATGACAGTCAATAGTTTACGATTCTTCTAGTCCCACCCAGGCAGCTGCATCTGTCGCTGTGTTTGTCTGCTGACTGTACCCCTAAAACCAAGCATGCAGTCAATTTGTTCCGATCAAATAATTCTTCCCCGAATTTAGAACTCACAGAACGCACAGCCACTTCACGGAAAACATTTAAATTGGCTCAGTGGGTACTGCGAAAGCTTTGCTCTGCTCCACCGCTCGTCACACGCTGCCAAATCCCAGCAGTGCCCTCCGGAGGGTAGGAACCGAACCTGGAGGCTGATAAAATTTTGACCAATCCCGCCTCTGACAACACATGTCACTCAAGGGGGTTTGCGGACGGAGCGTATTCTCCGAAACCGATCGACCGAATCCGATGCCGTTGCCAAGCCAAAAGTGGTAGACAGCAGCATCTGTTCGGAATGGCTAAAGAATGCCCGTTGGACACCGGCACACGAACGGGGCTGGGACGGGCTGTTCGGTGACGTTGCACGATGCTTTGCTCCTTATACATACGACCCATCTTAAATTGACTAAATTCGATTCCCATTTCTACCCCGAAAACCCGAACAGGCCGCCGTTGTCGAACCCGGGGACGGCAAGTCAGACGATCGTGGAGGGTCGTGCGGTCGAAATGGGGATCATTGTACCCCAAAGAAATATGACCACACCGGTGTGTAACGCTGGTGCCGCTCCGGTGAGCCATTTCGAATGTAAACTTAATTGTTCCTCCGGACCGGGCTGTTCTTTTCCGACTGAAAGTCTCGGGGCAAAGAAGGGACGCCACTGGGTACGGTTGTCGAGAGCTGGAAGTTTGACGGAAGTTGATTATGGGCCTTCGCTCCTTGTCGGGTTTTGAGATGATTGGACTCGGGCCATCGACTTGCTTGTTCGTGTGTTTGAGCTAGATTAAAGCACACACACACACGTTCACACTTTGGGAGCATACAGTTGCCGGTGACGTTCCGAGCAGGCTCTTATACGAGCCGGATGCAGGAGCAGTACGTTCACGTAAACGATATTCGATTGCAACGACCATGGGCTGATTAAAGACTGTAACTAACCCGTAAAAGATTACCTTCCGTTCTGAAGCTGATTGGGTTAGGCGTGTTCATTGGGCCGTATCAACCAGATTTGTTCACATGCAAACGTCTGGGTGCGGTGTAAGACGAGCATCTCATTGTTGTAATGCAAAGAGATTTATTTACCTTCATTAAGCAAACTGGGAGCAGCTAGATGAATCTTCAACCATCTTCACAGCGAAAGACGCCTAAAGCTATGCAATTCGCTTAGCAAAAAAGGGTCCCATCAAATCTTCGACACTTACATTCACTTATTGGCGCATCACTACAGGCTGTGCAATGTATCATTAACTTTGAATGCAAAATCCCATCTTTTGCTTACCTCAACTGTATAAGGCAAAAAGCGACCGATTAAAGCTGTTTTGCTTCTACGCTTCCAAGTCACCGGACTTGGCTACACGCTAAATAATGAAGTCACTCTTTGCACTTTTCTTAATTACCCATTCATCCCGTGAGCGAGGCTCCGCCCCTAGTCTAATCGGTTGACTCATTTTCACCCGTTTGTCGATAGACAACCTCGCTAATGGTGCAGCTTGACAGGAAGTGATAAATTTTTACAACATTTATCTTTCCCCGGCTTCGCTTCCGTCCATCATCGCGTCTGTTTTTCTCATCCCCCCTTTCTACCACCTCTCCCCACCGCAATGATCATCACTTTTTAAACGTCGTGCAACACACAACAGAGGGGAGGTTTCCGAACAAAAAAAAGCATGCTTCACCACGCTCTGCCATCATCCAGCCCCAGCACACCTGGTGTATGAGACCCGACTGCAGATCGGAATCATCTCGCACAAAGCATCCCTTTTCGGTTGTCTCAGTTCTCTCCTTCCCTCTCCCTCTGTCGCCTCATGATTGCTGTAACAGTATTTTAAATTATCTTTTTAATGTTCTTCACGGGGGAAATTATGTAAGTATCACCCGCTTTATGTATCCCGCGTAGCTATTAGCGAGCGCGACTTCGCTTGACGTTCGCTCTAGGGCTGTGGGACAAGGTAAGATTTTGTCAGCGAAAGATGCTTTTCGATGGCGTCGGGATTTGGCATTGCTTCCCCACGCTCTATCTCTCTCTCTCTTTCTCTCTTTCTCTCTCCTTTTATGTCTCATCAACTCTTTTTCTCCCCTCTTTCGACTTTTTCATCCATTTTACGACCAAGATATTAATTACAGCAAAGTGTAATGCCGTCCAAGTACAAGTACCGACCATACCTTCCAGCGTGTTGCTATCATGTACCTTGGATACGCTCCTTCTTTAGTCGGCCCGACTTCTCTTCTCTCCAACCCCCAGTCGTACTGCCTAGTATGGTGATAAATATGCTCTCGAACTGAGGGTGACGAGAAAAGTCGTTTAAAACAAACATACCTCCTTTTGGCCCGCTCGTTGTAGCGCCCTTCCACCCCTTCCACCCCTTCCACCCGGCAATGACAAGGCAATGGCTAATTAATACGTAATGGTATCGTTTCGGCAAAATGGAGCTCAACAGCACCATCGCAACAATGACAACTAATCAGGTGACGGTGTTGTCATGACGCGTACTTCGCTACATCCATCCTTCATCTTTATCACCGACTTCCCATTTCTCCCCACCGCCGGACATTCCCC
>KI920083.1:0-12708 GCA_000473525.2 Anopheles melas | reverse complement strand
CCCCCCCCCCCCGGACGTCGAATGTTACGATGCATCATAAACCACACCTGACTTTGCGCGGGGACTCACTTTACACTTTCTTTTCCGGTCATTACGCGCTGACGGCGCATCCTAACGTGCGGTCCCATAAAACCTCCCGGCCCCATCTGACAGCATCTTGATTGCAAAACTTTCAACCATTTCGCTTTCGATCTTCTTGCCGAACTTTTACCACCCGGCGACGGGCGACGTAACGTAAAGCTCCTGTGGCTGTCAAAAGGTTTAATTCGTTTGTCGGCTCCAAACTGCACTAATTGAGACAAGTTGTTATGTTTATTATCATTATTATTATACGCATAATTACCATTCCCTTAATCCGGCTTGATAAATGTCTCGTTTATTGAATACTTTATCAGTGCTTCGGTGCTTACCGTCGGTCGTTGTGCGGTCCCGCGGCGGATCTCAATCTTTCACTTTCGGGATCGATAGCTTTTAGGCTATCGGGTTTTTGGGGCATTTTTTTGTCGATTTGTTGCAACCTGGTGGGCAACCTTTATGTTCCATTACACGGAAGAGGGTATCGTTTCGTGTACAACTTTGCATTATCGTAAAAATATTCCGTTCCGGTCTTAAGTATCCAATAATGTGCATTTTTTGTTCCGAATTTCCACCAGTTTATCAGTCCTTCATATCTTAAAGACTTTTCGTTATAAGCATTATTTTGAAGTATTTTTCTATCTAGTATAATATAGAACCTAGCTTATTGTCGCATATAACATATTAAATCGAACGAAGCGTCAGAAATTTCACAAATCTTGACCAACCTTTTGATAACTGGAAAATGTAATAATTACACCATTTTACACCTTAGCACAAACTCTTGTCCACAGTTTGCAAGAAGCGTTAGCACGGTCCAACGACCAGGGCTCTGTCCATGGGAGTGTGAATATATGCAGATAGTACACCGTTTGGCCATTAGATTGGAACGATTCAGCATTCATTGCAAAGGTCATTTGTCAAACCGGTCGGTTGCGTCGGACACTCAATGATTCAACCACAGATCGGTTTATAATCACGTCAAAGCTCATGTTTATTGAAGCCATCCCGATCCCCGGCTTCAACCCAGTTCCGAGGTCAACAGCTTGTCTCCTGCCACCGGGAATGGTCGATACCGAGCGCACATGCTGATGCAAGCACACGTAATTAAGACGGTAAACTTGCTGCCCTGCGAACTCGACCGAACCGCCAAGAATCATCGCTACCGAAACGTGACAAACGTACTTACACACACACACACACAGATACGCTACACCAACAAAACGAGGTCCAATCTGTGAAGGCATCTCGAGCGGCGGCTCATTTAACTTAGCATCCGAGCGGTTCCCATTGCCATTGCCGTTCGAGGACGATGCATTTGCGTATGTGCGGGCCAAGCGGGCCAAGTGTCAGACCGAGTGCACAATGCGTAAATGATGAATGAGGGCACACGATCAGGATTAAGCAATAATCACAGCAAAACCACTCGTTATCCTCATTAACGACGCCATAAACGTATTAAACTGTGTGTCCCCTCGTTGTGTACCGTGTGCCCCTGTTTGCTCAACCTCGCCGCCCACACTGGGCACACAAAAACAACTCGTGTGCCCGGTACACTTACCGCACTTACCCCCACAGCACACAGACCTTTGTTTCCTGGGTGTGGGGTTTTCCAGCTCGCAATGTCTGTCGGTAGCTGAAGGGTAATTTAATAATACTTTCCTCAAAAGCAACCGGAAGAAACTAAATGGCTTAGAGCACACCTCAAGAAATGGGCTGGCTGCAATCAAAGAAAAGATCCACACACAACCACGCACACTCACCCACATGCGCATGAATTCAATTGCGTAACGAAATAATGGCCCGGCCCGGGGGCCATCGTCCGAGCGGGCACTAGCACATCGTCCGAGCAGGAGCAATAATATCATTAAAATCCATTGCAGAAATCAGAAGCCAAATTTATTGACCATAGACCCTCGCACACTACTCCCCCTGATGTTCCCTGTGTCCCATCCTCCCATCTCGCTGTCTGTGAATGCTTTTAATTAGAAACCATTTATCAAAAAATTATCATTTCCCGTCGCTTTCTCCGCAGTTTAGGGCGTTTGATCGTATTGCGCCCCCCACATGCCCATTTGTACCATCCGAAAGGGCGGGTAGGGAACGAACGAAGCGAACACGAATGGAAATCTAATTGAACGAGCGGCAAAGGCGCAAGAAAGCCCAGAACCGTTAAGAAAATTTATTTCTTCCCTACCTTTTTTTCCCCCTTGCTGTCTTCATGCACATGCCGGATGTCGATGGTCGATGGTCCATGCGGTTTGGTTCTCAAAGGGAAGACTGTACCTGCGGCCACCTTCGTTGCGTTGTTCGATTTCTAGACGGCGATCGAGCAGGAGCGATTGTGACCATCACACCACCCGGGTTGGGCTTTCTCGTGCAATTGGGGGAATCGGATCCGGCAGGGGCATTAATGGTCCGTCTTGCCGCTACCTATGCTCTAATGCGGCATATAATCGGCCTTCCGGTGAATGCCGGTGCTCGATAATTGATGAATGCTACTGCTCACCGGGCGTACTGGTGCAAATGTAGAGAACGAATCCATCCAAGACGCACGATCCAGATAGGTTCGGATTGCGGTGAAGCGAGAGCTGCCTGTGCCACTCATTATTGTAATGAAAACTTTCCATTATTGCCAATCACTTCCGGCTGATCTTAACGTTTGCTAATTATAATAAGCGAATTGAAGCGAATGGACAAACAACGGCCCAACCACCAAACATCTTTATTCAGCAGCGCCTCGGTCCTCGGAACAGTTTGAAAGCGTACAAGCGGCCATTTTATGGTACGCATGCGATCATCATATTTCATAAGTAAGCAAACAGAGCCCATCCAATTGCTTATCAAAACCTGACCACTCTGGCGGCTGCTTCAGCCCACCTCGTCACCCTCGACCCTCGTCAAAAATGGTTCGTGCGCGATAACCTAACCCTTTTCCCACTTCCCCGAATCCTTGAACTCACCACCCAGGGCACGCTTACCAATCCAAAAAACCCCATCCCCAGGCCTGCCTTCCATACCAACTCACATGTGTCCCTTTATGTCAAGCAGCCCCAACCGTGCCGAAGAAAGAAAACGACTTGCGCACGGCAACCGGTGAGGGCCACAACGCGCCGCGCGCCTTTCGCTCGCAAGCTCACTCGTCTTAAACGTGTGCCGGCAAGCGAAACCTAATGCGATTCAATGCGTAATGGTGTGCACCCCTGCCTTGCGCCCGGTGTACGAGCAACAGCAAACGCTCCCTCCCTCCCTCCCTTCCTCCCATCGTCCCGTGCGGCACAAACATTTCACATCAAATAAACGTTTCGCCAGCCGTATCACGGTAGATTGAAGGCAACAGCCGCCAACAAAATCAGCGTAGGAAGGCGTACGGCGCCCGGTTCGCTCGATTCAGCGGAACGGCGGCTTCCAATCAAACTGGCCCCGGTTAGGCCACCTTTTGCGGCTGTGCGGTGTTGCGTAAGCAGCAGCACAGTAAGCAGTTTTTTGGTGGCGTCTAGGGGCAAGGAGATAACAACAATCTCTCACTGCCGTAGACATACGGTACGTAGTTTCGTGGTCACTAACTTTGGGGCTCATGTACTATAAATAAATAATTAAACCGGCTTGCTTCAAACCGGTACCGATGGTGCCACGGGAAGCTTTCGGTTAGGAGGGAAAACTTTTTCACATTGTTTGCCATCGAGCTATAAATATCTGTGTGCGCTGGAGGGGGAAAAACATCGCTACTATAAACACTACTGCAAGCAATAAATATTTACTGGGCCACTCGTGCAGCACCAGTTAGAAGAACAAAGGAACAACATGCAATCTTTTAATAAATCATTTGTCCTCCACCATGTCCTGCGAAAGCTAAGCAACAATTGATTTCGCAAGTGGATAGGTAAATTATGCACAACAATCACAACTGCATTGCCACCCGCCTGTTTATGACGTCCAACTTGCAAACAAACAATCATATTCAAATAAATGAACGCGAAGGCGAACACACATTGCGCACCACCGCTCCACCGCCGGGACGGACGATGGTCTTGCAACAAGTTGTACCGCAAGCGAGGTGTGTGGGTGTGTGCCTGTGCCCTTTTACATATCCGCCAAAAGGTAGTGATTTGATATTTTTCCCAACTAAGAGCATGTTGAATAAATTAGCAGCCCCGGGGTTCGTATTACAATCGATAAGTCAACCAGCTCCGGGTTGGCCCTCACGCGCGACCGACACACCGACCGGGCGGGTAGATCCTGACTACCTGTTTGACATATGCCACAGCGAGTAAAGGTTGCACTTATCCCACAACTCGAGCTCAGCAGCGTTGTCCTTAAAACTTCTGAATTATTCCATAAGCTTTCCACAATCCACTGTACCTATTTCCCAGCAATTGTGTCGTTCGAGCGGTATTGCCTTTTCTTTCCAGCTGGTTGTGCAGCGGGGTTGGGAGAAAGGCTTTCGTTTCTTTCTGCACACAGATTTGTAGCTGCATAGTGCATATTTGAACGCGCTGCCAATGGGGAACGAAGATTATACACGGATTGCTAAATCCACCACTCTTCCACCGCGCTACCACTGCTGTGTTGTGGAGATTCTTCTTTAGTTGATGTCCGAGCAGAAAAGCTCCAAATGGACCAGCTTTTGTTGTTGTTCGACATCGTTGGCATTTGAACGGTCAAATTGTTTTATTGGCATGTGTCAAACGTCCGAACCATCTTGTGTTGCCATTGTCCCTTATCGTACTGCCACATCAGAGCAGGTGTCTCATGGCCAACTGCCGGTAATCGAGCTCCTTCGTGCACACCGTGCTTTACACTATCCGGAACGTCCAGTGGACAGGCGGGATGTGTCAGGGCAGTGAAAAGAATTCAAGTTTCTTTTTAATTGAATTTCCCGTCCAATACTCGCAGACGTCACGGCCAGCCTGTGTGTGAGTGTCCCCCTAGTGCCGGTACCAGCACGACAAACAAAACAGTTTTACTTGGTCGAAAAACTTTTCGCCCCTTCTTTTATTCTCACCAACCTGCCCTGGCTTGCGCTCCTCCCTCAAGAAGCTTTCCCAAGCTACTTTTATTTCGTTTTTTATTGAGTTGTTTTCATACTTTGCGCCCATTGCCAGAACACGCCATGAATTATACTTTTTAACAGCAATAAATAGAGAAATTTACAAATGATTACCACCGCACCACTTGTGCAAGATGGGGAGGAAGGGGAGGGGGGGGGAGCGCAAACGGTGCTTACCAAATTATTACACCTCTTATGTTGCCACAAAAAATCACACACACACATACACACATACATATATATAGACACAGCCATATCCATTTGGAGAGCACATTTACTCCCCCATCGACGCAATGGTTTGTTTTTATGTCTGCATGGGTGTGTGTGTGCATGTTTTTACAGCAGTTGCCAGTAGTATCCTGTTGACGCAAGTCTTGGCTTTTGCAATTTCTAACTTCTTGAATCCTCTCGTGCAGGCTTCCGCGGCACCGTACCCGACACGAGAAGCAGCGACTCATTATGAAATCTGAAAGCAATAAGCAACCACTCGCCGAGCTTTTTAGCTTCCCCCATTGCACTCATTCACAGCGCCAGGTGGGGGGGGGGATTCTGGGGGCAAACACCGACTCGCAACAGCCACCATTAAGTACGCTAAAGAATTAAGGAACTGCCTCGCTGAACGTTGAGCAGCTGAACAGTTACCGACTGTGGGTTGGCTTTTATCATTGTTCATAATTTTTATGTCTCACTCCAAACCAAGCCCACCAGAGCCACAGGAGGGGCTGGGCAGACGCAGCTGCCAAATGGGGAGCTGTTTTGCACTGGTTCGTTAACAATCACGATCTGGTCTTTTTATCTGTCTCGCATGTTGTTGTTCACCGTGTTGCCCCAGGAGAAACGGTACCGGTGGTTTGTGCGGTACTGTTGGATGTGCCTCTGCGCTCACAAATGTGGTAACTTTTACATGAATTACGTCCAACCAAGCGGCAAACTGGGTACGTTTCTCGGTGGTGCGTAGAATGTGTGCGTCATACGTTGGGCTGAGTGGGACGTAGATTTTGGAACAATTTCCCGTTGTCTTTATGCACTGAATTTCCGGTTTTCTTACAATTGTGTTGAACAATTTGCTTAATGCTTTCTCTATCACATCTGTTCCCGGGGTTCAAAATGGCTTCTGAAGTTAACAAAATATCCCAGAGCTTCGCCGGAATAAAAACAGCTCAACAAAGACAAACTTTCCAACAGAAACCGATGCGAATGCGGAAGTGAAATTTATTACTCTCCACAAAAACCTGTCGGCACAATTTTGTGCAAAGTTGGCGAAATCCATTGGACTAGTTGCAATCGTGGATAGTGAGTGCAGAGCTGCCGGAGGTATCACAGAAACACACACGCAGCTGTGGAGGAGGCAGTTCGTTTGCAGGGTGTCGAGTGTTGTGATAGATTAAAAGGAAAACCCCAGCACCGTTGCGTTTGTGTACGTTTCTCCCGCATAGACAAAACACCCGCACGAGCAAATAAATAAGTAATTGCAAGTGTGAATACAAACTTTGATTTGCTTGCTCGCAAAGGCATGCAGCAATGCAGCAGCAGCACTACCAGCAACACCATTGCACCAGGAGAGCGCATTTACTTGAAGGAACCGAGCGGTAAACGGTAATACGGCTTCCCATATTGCCTTCAACGAATGTGCTTTATTTATTGCGTATGATACGAAAGCCCTGCGGCATTCGCTGTGCAAGAGCCTTTGGTGTGGCTGTGTGAACGTTGGAGGCTTGATAACAAATGTAGGTTGAAGATGCTTTCTATAGAAGTTCGTTACAATACAGTACTTTAGCAGCTGCCTTGCTTGGTTGTGTTGCAGGAGTTTATCATTCTATTTAAAAGGTTGATTAAATGCAGCTGCACATGTACGTTTGCTCTCCTTGCTAAGGCACAACTACTGCTCACCATCCGTTACTAATCCAACAGCAACTACCGCTGCCATGGCAACACATTTTTGCCTTCTATTTTCGTGACCTCCTTTTCGTCTGCCTCCCAACTGCCAAACATCCAATAAGTGCATTGCAGTGGACAAGCCACCATCGCCACAAACACAAACACCGTGCACACTAATCCATCATCGTCAAACAAGTTTTACATCGCCAAATCGTATCATGCGTCCTATCTGCCAACGACGGTACGCGGGCATGACCAAAGTGCAAAACATGTTTACATTTTTATTTCCCCAACGTCCGTTCCAGCCCGACCTGGCTAGGTGCAAATTTATTGATGCCCTCCCCCTCCCCGCACCACCCCCGCACGCCAACGCTCATAAAATACTCTGGCCACTATTCTCGCTCGCCCTCTTTCTCTTTCGTGTGCCCTTTGGGTGTTCCAGTTTGGAAAATGATTCGCTTGCAACTTCATGCTCTCTCGCTTACGCACTGCACGCATCACAATAAACTCACCTACCCTCCTCCCTTATCACTCGATACTTCTTTGCACCTTTGCATCACCAAGCCCAAGTCGAAGGCCATGCGGGCGACGAAACACAAAAACAAATCCTACTCCAAAGCACCGACGGTGACTATTACATGCATGAAGGAGACGCCACGCCAATGCAGTGTTACGGTGTGCCATAAAAAAAAAAACGGCAACATTCATAAAACGTGAAACGAAAAAATAAATTCACCACCCAATAAACAATTTAACTCGCTCGCTCCGGGGCGGGTGCGAGAAGCGGGAAAAAAACGAAATAGCGAGAAAAAAAAGGGCAGCATCCATAACCATAACAACATCAGCCAGCGGACACATTCACCGACACGGATCGGGGGCCATTCCCGGGGTTCGGATTGGTTGTGAAAGTTGCCGAACATTTCCACCATCACCATCGATGTCAACACTCGCTGTTTGCACTGGCCTTGTGGCTGTTTTCGGTCACGCTACATGTGCCTGGACGCATCCTCTGGACGCATGCCCTGGGTCGGTATGTGTCGGAGTGTCGATTTACACACACACACACACATGCATACAAGCCATGCCAAATGTATCTATCTTGTCGTCACATTCGAATGGTTGACCAAAACCGAAATACCAAACCAAACAAAAAAAAAACAATCAAGGCTGGGCGCCTCCATCGCTTCTGCTGACCGTTTGGTGGCATGGAGACGCCCGGTAGTATTACCTCGTACCAAACCAAACCCAGAAAAAAAGTAGCTCGTGAATGCTGACTCGGCCACTAAGGAAAGGGGAAAAAAGAACACACACACACACACACACTGCTAGGGTTGTTGGGTGTGAATGTGCAAGCGTGTATAGTTGGGGTAAAAAGCCATTCCGATTATGGTCACCAGCGGCAAATGATGATGAAGATGTACCAGGCCTAGGGGGGGGTGGGGGGGAAGGGAAACCCCTCGACTGGATAACGACGGAGTCTAGTGAGGAAAGCGTGCTATAACACGCCACAGAACGTCTATCATGCTGGTAGGCCAGAAAATCCACTACTCAACCCCAACCCACTGCCCCATGCTGCACGGCTACAATGACTTCCTACGCGCGATTTACTATCCATCGAAGCCATTCACGACAGACCATTTGGCCAGTGGCCATCCACTACACCTAGCTGGTTCGCTATTCAGCTGCTCTACTGCAACACTGGTCCGCACTGGCCAAAGGGAACGATAACTTCATCCAGTGTAAAAGGCAACCAGCTCCAGGGCAACCATAGCAACGCTAGCAACCATTGAAAGCGCTTCTAATGGTTCGAAATGCCGCTACAGTGCCGCTGTGCTTCGTATTTCGATTTAATAATCCTCCCTGCCCGCTGGAACCACTGGAGCCAGAGCGAAGCGTATCATACGAATACGGCTGCCGGTAGCACAAATCCCGGAAAAAAGATAAAGATATAATCGCCACTTAAAATGCCATAAGCCTTACACCGTCACGCATTGTTCTGAGCGGTGGAGGACATTCCGAGATTAGATGACAAATGGGCAGAAAAGGGATTCGTGGGAAAGCAAACAGCAACTTTATACACACACACACACACACACACGCATACTCACAAAGTAGGCCAATTAATTATGAAGGAAGGAATGTGAATGGAAGCTTTAAAATGTTTCCCGTCCATCAGTACACCTTCCGAATGATACATTCTTCCGAATGAACTTTCTTCCCAGTCGTTGATCCTTCGAAGACTAATCGTAATTGAAATACTTGCTCCATCGACTGTTATTTTAAGGGCTAATCTGTTTGCTCTGCAAAACATCGTGTTCAACTGTATGTCAAAAGCACTGAGTCGTTTTAAAGCTAATCCACACTTATTCCCTCTTCAAATTTGTGCATTTCATAACGATAACCAAGGTTTATTTATATTTGATTCCACACATTCCACATTTCCACTCATACTTTAGCACACATTTGCATGCATAACCCCATTGCGCAAACGGCATGGCAGCAGCAATCAGTACAAGCATCGCATTGAATTATACCGACATAAAAGCAAAGCCCTTTGACAAGTCTGAATGCCGATCTGCCATCCAGGGTTCGCCAGCCAGTCTGTCCACAGTGTAAAGCACAATCGTCAAAATGTCAAAAGCGCAGCATGATGAAGCATCTTCCAAATTGCACACAATTACGTCAATAAAAATAAATTGAAACAGAACCAAGCTCCAGACAGGAGGCAGTAGGGCAATATGGGATTCTCTCTACAAATCCACCTCAAACACGCACACTCAGTGGAACAGATTTACGGCAAGCTACAGCTACGGTCACCGAGATACAATGACGAAACAAACACAGCTCACAGTTGGTGAGGTTTAATTTAGGGACGACATGGCAAGCATGCCACTTTTTCCGACGAATTCTCCAAAATGTCTCCAAAATCGCTTACATGCTGCCACCCATACACACCCATACACTCTGCATAGTGTAACAAGATGATCCCGAGAACGCATAAACCTTGCAAAAGATGAATTCGTTTCTTATGATTAATTTTCCCTTGTACACAAACACACACATACACATACACACACACACATTTGAGCACTTTGCACCATTCTTGTGAGCTCGAAAAATGCTCGATTTACACTTTGCATGGGAATGGGTTCTCTCCTTTCATCTGGCGTCCTTCGCTTTGCTGTTATTTTGTTTGCGATTCCTGCTCATTATTAATTCCGCAATATATCCCATTGTAGGGGGTCGAAACAGTCGAAGCACGTACGACGGTGTCTTCCAGTTGATTGCGTGTTAAGCAGCACGCGCAATCGACCGTCGCATTTCCCAGTGTGTCCCAGTTTGCCAGCTCCCCTTCCTGCCCGTGTTTGACTTTATGTCTTTTGGGGGCAGCGAACAATTCAACCCCCGCCCCGATTACGGGGGTAAGGCTTACTCAAACCGTCTGCCGTATTACAACAACCTTCCCTGTCGAGCGAACCACTCAAACATAAATCACAAACACTTTCACAAAACGTCAATGGATTATCCACGCAAATCAAAAGTCCATCACAATTTACAAGGAGAACTCTCCAAACCAATCACACAAATCATAATTTCCCCGCCCGCACTCGCACCCACCACAGGGACTCCTTTCAGTGGCAAAACTTTACCTTGCCATTTTGCCATTGGGGAAAGCTTGCACAGCGAATCCCCATGCGAAAGTGCGCGTGAGCGAGACGTGCGAGCTTTCGTCCCCCATTCGCCCGAGCGACTTCATTGACTGAAAGGAGAATGGCACTGGAGAATGCTCCAAGGCAGCCTTCGGGATGGAACAAAATCGAACTTTGGATTCGCCCCCCTCCTGCCACCCCGTGGCAGTGCCGCCCCCGTACTTCCGCGCGGACGAAATAAATCAACCCAAAATCCACTTGTCATCGGAGAAACTTTTTGCCCGTCCTGCACTGCCGGTCCCTTCGTCGACTTCAACCCCCTCCCCCCCCCCTTCGCCGGACATTCGACGAGTAAAGACATTCGACGAGTAATTTATTTCATAAGCCATCATATCGATTCCTCTCACTTCGTTTGATTGATACCGACAGGATTTGGATCTTGACGGTCGCTGTCGCTGTCGTCTTCGCAGGCGTCCGTGCGCACTCTAGTGCGTCTCAACACCGACACGAACTGCACATTACACAGCGTCGAAAACTTCCAAATGAATTATTGCCTTCCACAGCAAACCCTCCACTTCCCGTGGGTCCCTTTCCTCCCGTTTCTTTTTTTCAATATTCAAGGTGAGCTAAGATAGCCAATGACGACAGAAAGCTTCGAAACCCTTGTGGGCGGATCACCGTTACGCGTTTGGTGCGATTTTCTCGAGGACCTTTTACCGGATTCCAGCAATTACCGACACATGTCAAAGCTGTCCGCTTAAAGTAACCTTTTTCCGGTAACTTTACACTCTGTCCAAAGATCTTTCTTCATTGAAAAACCGGCTGTCCGGGAGCTTTTCGTACGTTTCACGCATCTGGAAAAGGGCGTACGAACGCGCACAACCGGCACACACCGACGACTCCATGGTGCATGCATTTCGGTCTGCACGTTTGCAGCCAAACAAGCAAACACGGAGAGCGCAAAATAACAATCACAATTCAGCTTCTGTCAGCATAATCCACTTAAATCATACTCAGTCAACAGCAGCAAAAACCCAGCCCACATTCTAAATTGCATAACCTCTACCTGCTCTCCCACGAAGCCAGCTACCTTACGCTCTCTCTCTCTCTCTCTCTCGCTGTGTGCCGCAGCCCTGCCTAACGAAGGGTGACGCTAATTTCCGGCCATCCAAACCAGAGCACACAGTGGCTGGCCGGGCGGGCGTCTGGAATTTGAACGGCCTATCAGCAACAGCGACACCAAAAAAAAAACGAATATCGCACATCCCTTGAGAGAAAACCTCAAGAAAATGCAAGCAAAGCATGGTAAAAGACACCCCTGACACAGACCGAAGGCCACTCTAGACGCTCCTGTCCTTCTTCTGCTGGGACTACGTTCATTCCACCGCGCGCAATCTGCCCCGGGTGCAATATTCCACCTTTTGTACAGTTTTGAAGCTGCCCCGCTCGCCCTCCGTCCCTGCCCGCATGACGTGCGCGCACGAAGGAATAATTCTTTCCGCTTTTACATTCCCATTTATGCAGCACCCCGGCTGCAGGCGCTGCGATGCGCCGTCGAGTGGGTACTTGAACTGATTGCATAAACCAACGATACAACTGTTGTACGACAAGCGTATCTCGCTGCGGGCGCTTCCAGGGCCCTCCTTCTTTCGCCGCAACCGGCCTACTTGATAGGGAGGAAAAATAAACCACAATAGTAATGTTTGAATGTGGACGAACGAAACATCCGGACGATGTAAAAAGGCATGGCAGGCGTAAGAAAAGCTCGAGCCGGATTTTGCCCTATCTTACAAACGTGCCAAGCCACTACTGCTCCGAACGTGCACGTGAGACTTTATCAGCACGCTGGGATTTGCGTTCAGCTTCTTCATCCGTTTCCCGTAACGCCGTAACAACAGCCTTCCTTTGCAGCAGCAGCAGCAGCAGCAGCAGCAGCAGCAGAAGCAACACCGGCGACGCTTCTGCTCATATGCGCCTCCCAGGTCGGGCACATTCCAAACCCCATACATGACTACAAATGCATACCGGAGCCACTGATTACATGCATAAGAAGCA